>JAUUDW010008702.1:0-10251 GCA_032361385.1 Panulirus guttatus | reverse complement strand
AATTAAAAGGGCAATAAGATAAAAGGAAGTGACTACATGGTGAGAGAGAGAGAGAGAGAGAGAGAGAGAGAGAGAGAGATGTGCTTCGTCGTGTGAAAAACAATTGACACCGAAAAAAAGAAAATGCCTTGGGAGTTGATGATGATAATTCTCAAAATCTTTTGTCATAATCGATCAATTGGTAATAGGGTGTTGAGAGAAATCGTTGATCTTCATTTCTGTCTGACTTTAGGAAGGAGTATGACAGGAGCTTATAGAGGCAGTCTTAATAAAAGTAAGGTTTAGCGGGAGAGAGACGGGTAGGTTGGGTTGTGAGTTTGAATGGAGAGAACCTGGAAGGAGTGGAGTATCTTAAACGCCTGGAAGGGGACGTTGCAAGGGACTAGACGACAGAAACTAAGTGAGTCATAGGGCGAGTAAGGAGGCTAAGGTCGTGAGGGCATTAAGGAGTTTATAGAAGGAGAGTTCACTGCCTGTGAAGGAAGATATGGGCATTCTTGATGGTACTGAGTCCCGACGGTGTTGTATAGATGCAAATCACGAGCCATGAGTACATAGTAACGGAGGAGGTTGGCTGTGTCGGAAATGAAATGCTTGATGACAGTATGTGGCGTGGGGAAGGTTGATCGATCAAGTTAAGAGAGAGGTGTGGTAGTTTAACAATGTGTACATGTCAAAAGCGAAGGGGAAAACAGAACGTGATGGACGGATGGAGTGAAAAATGCTTTGACAGTTTGGAGCCTGAACCTACAGGAGGGCGTGAAGGGTGCATGGGAGAGAGCGAATTGGAGTGATGCGGCATAGAGGGGGCCGATGTGCTGCCATGGGTTTGAACCTGGGTGTGTGATGTGGCCAGGGGAATCCACGGAGAGGTCTGTGGAGTTTGACTATGATTAGGGGGCTCTTGGTGTAGCATGAGCTCATATAAAGTATTTGCTGACCACCAGCTGGTATATGGGTTACCACACGTTATGCAGCAGCTGATCACCTAGTGTGATTAGGCGTGACACAACAACAGTACACTCTAAGGATATCAGACCTTATAACAGCAACTACTCAAGCTAGACCATTTAACACTCATGTCAAGTTAAAATGAAAATACTAAGGTTGATCGGACTGTAGTCAAGGGAACTATTATCTAATTGCCGGTAAACTACCTTCTGTTAATTGATTTGCCTGATTGTTGAATTCATCAGGAAACAATCTTCCTGCCGCTGGGCGCGGGTTGCTGCGAGTGCGTTGAAAAATTGTCCTCTGCTTCAGCTGTTGACAAGGGGACCACTTAGCTTAATGGCAATTAAAGATTCATTTTACGGAACATTGCGTTTAAACGCCACGCAATTGGTGTTCGATATCGGCAAGAGAATTTACCAGTTGCAAGTGCCGAACACCCAGACAGACATTGTAAAGACAAGATCTCCAGCAACCACAGATAACCGGTTGCGTAAGTAGAGTGCTATGACTACGGTACCAACGCAGCGTGTAAGAGCGAGATTGCTTTCAGAGATTATGACTTAACGGGTGCCCACGTAAACTGCGAAAAGTTTCAGTGCACACAATGACCGACCGAGACACCCAGGCAAAGTGCAGAAATAAAGGTTTTAGAAACGATAAGCGCCATATGTTCAAATATATCGCTGAGACAGAACACCCGCCAATTACTACGAGTCCCGGATGACGAGGCCTTGTGTACAGAGTACGAGTTAGCAGTTGTAAGTCCTAATTCCCAATTACTGTATTGTGTGAAGGCAATAGCGCATGCAATTACAGTTTGAAAGGTGCCGAGGCAGAAAGTAGCGGCAGGAACGTTACCAATTAGAGGTCCTGGGAGCAGAGGAGAAACAAGGAAGCCATCAGTTAACACTTCCCTGGTGCCCAGGCACGTGTGTAGTCGTCGTTAGACTCAGCGAGATCACGCAGAGTCCAGAGACAGTTCCTGGGAGCCAGAGTTCAGCAGAAAAAAAAGAAACTGTACCATTAGTCATAAGTCCCTTTCCCCAGGCCGAGTGGATAGACGTGTGCCAGTAGTTGAATACCTCCTCTACATCTTATTTATCTCTGCTTCCTGAAACAGCGTTGTGGATGTCCTGTTATCTTACATTATTTCCCTTTTCTGCCTCTTGGATTTTGGTTGTTGTTGCTACCTTGATCTGTCTTTTGAGACATGTGTCCAACTCAGTTTATATCGATATCATTTTTTTTGTTTATACTTGTCATTCATTTCCGCGTTAGCGCCAGAAACAGTTGAGGAAATTGCCTCATTCGTTCACATCCATTCTCTTGCTGTCATGTATAATCCGAAATCGTTCGCCCATCTCCCGAGTCTTTCTCCCTTTCGCTGATCTCTGTTTCTTGTTTACCCCAAAATCCAATTAATTGAACCAGACTTGGTCACCTTCTCAAGCTTCCTGGCCGCACATCACATATTTTGTGAGTCGTTCTCCCGTCCACATACATGAAATTCCTGGCCATCTACAGAAGGAAAAAATAAATGAGGGTTGCGGGCCCTAGTTTCAGGTTATTCTTACCTTTTATGTCCAAGGTTCCACTCGTGGAGAAAAGTTGTCACCTCGACCTTGTCTCACATGAATCGTAAGTCCAAACAAACAGAGAAGAAAGGAGGTGTGAGGAAGAATAACCAAAGAGCTGTTGAGAAAGAAGGAGACTTATCTTGAAGAAAGACACAAGTCTTAGATGCAAGAAGAAACATGAATGGGAAAAAAAAAATAGTAAAATATGAGGACTAGGCTTATGACTAAGATGATAACAAGGGAAGGGACTGTAGATGAAAGCGCGTGTGATAGTAAGTTGAAAAAGAAGCTTAGTTCAAATGAAACAGAAAGTAAGGACAAAACTGAACTGGGAAAGTACAAGATGGGGCTGGCCACAAACATCGCACTCTTAACTCAAGAAGCTACTAATTCCCAGAGAGAGAGAGAGAGAGAGAGAGAGAGAGAGAGAGAGAGACAGAGAGACCTCCCGTCTTTTCTTTTTGCGTTATCTTTCGGAAATACGAAACTGAGTTCTCTTCACGTAACTACAGTACTTATGTACTTATAAGCCGGACCTGCTGGACTCCAGAGCCACTTGGAGAAAGCCTGACTGATCACCCTCCAGTGGCAAGGTATCAGTTTAGTCAGCGGGTGAGTGTGCCAGCAGAAGCCTTCACAGCCACGAAGCCCCACATAACTCTACCGGGAACGACTGTGGGAGACGTATCTGGAGCCATACTAATCCAACGAGTGCTTCCTCCATACACCAACCTCTCTTCACCAGTAACTACATCCTCCATTACTGAGTAACTCAGCTGTGATCTGCTGATATTGGTACCAACAAGGAGTAAGGAGTCTATAAAGCCACAGATAAACGGATCAAGGACCAGCATTAGCTTGCATATTCCACGCTGCCGTGTTGGGACGTTGACCTCAACAGCATGTGAGAGGGGAAGGCAGTGTGTAGGACCTTCAGACCATAGGAGGTAGACTCAAAGTCATTTTGGTGCTTTCATTTTGCCGCGGATAGTGGTGAATCTTTTGTGGATCTCTACCCATCTTGTCAGTGATTGCGCAAACGGAGATACAGAATGCATAAAAGATCTTTGAACAAGGCCACAGTGACAGAATTACTCAGCAAGATATAAATGGTGAGTGAATTATATATAGTGGAAAAGTTGAGCAACTTCTCAGACATTTGGGGAACTGCATTGTCGTGGATGTGTTGCTTGTCTGTATGCATTTTCTCTACATTAAATGATTTTGCAGTGGACAAGTACAGTACAACGTGCTGATATGGGCGTGGGAGTATTAGTAATCCTAAAGACGAAGACATTCACACAATTAGGTACCAACAGACAAATAACTCATAACGCTGTAGAACATAAGGAGACAAAACGAAAGGAAAAAAAATGGTATTCTGTGAAGGACCGAATACATATATATAGTCAAATCTTGGTTGCTGCGGGACATGAATGACCAGCTTCTCTACTACAAACATCAGACTTACTTGAACTTCTATTCAAGCCTTATCTCCGAGGGCTCTTCGAGTTATGCTTCTCAAGGTCCATCGTTCTCGGCGATGTTGGACGATGCCGCCGGCCTGGCTCAGACATGCAACACTGCCATAACTCCACCTCATGATGCTCTCCTCTCCTTCCTCTTCCGCAGGGGATGATGCCTATCTCCATCACGGTGCGACGCGAGGGGAATGTGAGCAGTGCAGTCTATATTTCCGTCGAGAGAAACTGGAGAAACCTCGCCTGTCCTCAGAAATCTCGGAGCCCCTGATGCGCAGTGGGAACTCATCATAAACTGCAGCACCAGCGTCCTCGAGTGACGTAGTTTACAAGGTATTAGACAGAATAATTCGGAACTGCATAATTAAACCATCTCGATTATATAAGACAAGCTGAATGACCGGAAGCCTTGTCTGAGATATTTGATCAACATCCGAAGTTATCTAAGCATCATTAAACACATGAACATAAGAAGACTGGGTTTGGACATAACTCAGTCGGGGAAGCCGGTTTTGACTGGTTCCCCCCCTGGAAAGGTTCCGAGATTAAACTCGGTAGAGGATGGGTGAAAGCGACCAAAAGGAAAATTGCGGTTGCTGAAAAGGAATCTCCTATAAAGAAAATACTTAACGAATCTTTCATATCTACTGCAGAACTATACTACATCATGTGCAGGCTGTGCACTCACATTGACTGATCAATACCCAGTCTAGTCCAATGACCAAAGTGCACTACAGCCTATACCACAATATGCATCAGTGCATCCGATAGTCCAAAAAGAGTCCAAGTTTAGATTGTTAACATTGTCTTAAAGTGTAAGAGTATAATAATTCCGCGAGTGTCCTGGATATTATGATGTCAGTCGTAATAAAGATTGTAAATGCTGAGGCGAAAGCTGCTATATCTAGCTGTCTAAATACGAGAGTCCTTCCTAACAATGACTTTATACAACGAATAATTGCGGTAGCTTTAACCGGCGAGGTAGATGGGACTTGAAAATCCAAAGTGCGCAAGACTAAAAATTTATGACTTTCTTACTTCAACAGGAATCCTCATTTTCACACAATTCTCGGTCGACTGAGGGTTGATCATATTGTGCTGAGCCATGATCACTTACAGGAGAGGAGACCTGCTCACATATGTGAAACTTGCGATTGCAATATCACCAAAAAAATATGTGCCTATGGAATGCCAGAGTAAAATGTGAATTATGTAACAATAATGGAAGAAATAGAAGTATTGGAGATATTTAATAAACCATTTGCTAATATAAGTAGACTGATGATTTCTTAAAGGATGCCGAAATTTGTAATTCTATATACATAGGCTTAAAAGTGTTCAGACAGAGGGTAATGATCACGAATGAGGGACGTAATCTCTCGAATGTATTAGCTCAGATAAAACGACTACCAGTTCTGTAGCATATAGGGGTTAATTATTCCTCTCCTGTCGTTATCTCTGGTATTTATTGCAGTTATGGTCAGCTTGTGAAGAAGAATCGAGCCATACTATGTATTTCTTTAATAAGCTGATGATGACAGACATATAATTCACCAATGAACGGTAAAAATTTTCATTCATGTTCTTATAAAAAGAAACAAATATAATGAAAATTGTAGTATACACACCAGCTTCACGCGGACATTGTGAGTGGTGGTAACAATAAATCCTGCCGAGGAAGGGATTCTGGGAAAGACCGAGGGATTTAATGTCTTTCCCGGATGTAAGACTTAGGTTAACCAACCTGGCTGGTTAATGGAAAGACAGACAGGAACGGACGCTGACAGTGACATCCTCACTGGTGAGAAAGGAGTTCTCGAGAATAGGATATGCTAGAGTAAGACTCTTTTAAATCCTGGATGTGACTATGGAAAGGATATCCTCAAGCCTGACTTGAGCACTGCCACGTACAAGAGAGCACTCAAGGGCTAGGTTGCATAAGCACGGGACTGAAGATTCGACCTTAAGGGAAAAAATTGAAAGTCATATAAGCATTATAAGCCTCGTAGTCACACAGAATTTACGTGCACCGAAGAAATCGTGGAGACATCATTTGGTCGAGATATTCCGACAGCGGAGCAGTTCTTTACTCGGATTCTCTGCTGGTACCGCTGTGGTAATCCACTCACCTGAGTTACGTTTAGAGATCTTAAATCACAAACCGGGACCATGGAATTTCGGGGTCCAACGACCTGGTTTTCAAATGATTGCGATATATAAAAGCTAGCAAAAGGGGTCCTATGGTTAGAGGCAGGTGCCTGCTTTTGTAAGGAGTAAAGTGATTATTCGTTGTGACTACCGTAACGATGGGCGATGCAGTCATCACAAGTAATACCCTAAATTCCCAGACAGACGTAAACAAACTGATGGTCTGTGCTCATGGGTGGCAATTGAATATGAAAATCCATAGGAGGAAAGTTTTACATAATGATAGTATAAAAGATAAGGCAAACCACAGTATGAATTCTGTTCAGCTGTAAAAGTTACATGAGACTGCTGAGCTCAAGCTAATCAAGCAGTGCACAAAAGAAGTGAAAAAGACGAAATCATTTCTTGGATTTATGTGCGGAGGTTACCAGATCTAAGTCCAGGGATAATATTCCCAATCATAACAAGTCACTAGTGCGTCCCCAGCTTGAATATTATGTTCAGGTTTGGTCATAGTACTTTTCTAAAGACGTAGACAGCGTTGAGAGAGTGCAGTGGCAACGTACAAGATGATTCCAAGAGAAGGTAGGTGGTGATCTAATACAGGCCTTCAAAATCATTAAAGGATTTGATAATTTCGATCTAATAAGCTACTTAAGGATTTTTTTGTCTGATTTTGCTCGTGGTAATGGATACAAATTAATGAGCAGACCTTTTACCTCGAATGAGACGAAGGATTTTCTCATTAGTTAGATTTTAACTTATGGAATGTTCTACCAATTAGAGTGGTTGAAATTATAATTGCTTGACAATAGACTTGATAAAGACTTAGCCTTAGATCTACGACTGACATTATTTTCACCTCATTAATTGCATGAAAAGTCTCCGGTTTGTTTCGCTTTGAAATATCTGCAAGTTTTTCTACTCTTTCCACACTAATCTATGAGTTTCTGATCTCTTCCATCACGACAAACAGCTTCGTTGAAACCCAGTGGTCTAGTGGTGTTTCAGTGTCTTTGTATTCCTTTGTAAATTGAGTGGTTGGCAGCGTTTCGGTTGAGTTTTAGATTACGAACACTTTTCAGTCCTCCTGGAGTGTGCTACAATGTTTCAGTTCAGTTTCAAACTGACTTATAGTTCATCTTGAGAGCACGAGCGCGTTTCATTTGTAGACGTTTTCATACTCGAATATAAATCTCACGTTTCCTTACGTGTTCTACTCTGTTCAAGGTTTTCCCGTAGCTATGGGTGTATTTCAACAAATATTCTACCGTCCATATTTCTCCACACTGCCGACTGAGCAACGGGTCCCCAGCCAAAGAACGATTCCCAGCGTTCTTTCGAAAGGCTTGTGATTTCCCTTGTATCACCTGAGACTTCCCACGCTTCTTGCTATCATTATAAGCGTCTCCTGCCTCCCGGTGTTGCGCGGAACTCTGTCATAGGATACCAAATGAGGCTCCATTTTCTCCGGGTGTTGCTGTGGTGTCATCTGTTTCCGATATTACATGTTTGCATGTCTCTTTCGCAGCGTCTAGAGACGCCTTATTCGCCTCCCGGTTTTACGTGAATTTCCGTCTTATCTGCTGTTGCTGAAACATTCATCAGTCCTTCCTCCAACAGTTAACTGTAACATCGACCACGTGAATAAGCATTAAGTCAGCTCCTCTTCTCTCCAAGCTCTACCTGAAGTCTGTTTGACTACTAGTGGTTGCGTCTGTCTCCCGCGCGGTATCTGCCTAGGTATACGTGTTCGCCAGTAATACCGGAAGGTCCGACTTTCATCTGATATTACTTGCTGCTCCGTCTGTTTGCCAGTATCACTTGGAGCCAAGCCTCTGTTCCGGTATTACCGGGGCGGCTCTGTGTGCTCTCCCCGGATTACTCAGAGAGAGCCGTCTGGGTCCGAGTATTATGTGAGGCTCCGTCCGCCTCGGTCGTTGAGGAAGGCGACTCACAGATGCAGGAGGGAGGAGGTCGATGGCACTACAGACTAATCTGCAGTGGAGAGGATGGTTCTCGAGGATACTGAGTACCTGCTCCTCACCCTCAGTGTGGAGGATCCTTATGTCCTGACTGTTGCCTACTGTTACTGATAATTTTAAGGTGTGCTTGTGTCTCAGGATGAGTAATATATATAGGTCTTGTATTTGTTGAGAGTAGATACGTGTAATCTTAAAAAGAATACTTTTACAAATTGTTTCATTAGGATAATGAGCGTCAATAATTCTTGCTCCATGTATTAACAGCCTTTTTGAAACACCATAGGACGTAAGGTACTACTTTCTCTTTTCTTGGAAATACAATGAGAACTCCCAAGAAGCTTTTACTGATGGTGGTAACACAGTGTTATGATAACAAGGATAATAATCTATTAGCCACCAGTATCATGGACGAAAAACAATGTGTTCAAAGATGTACAGAAAAGTAGTGACCTGACCATCTGAGTTAGTACACACACCTGTGGTTGGTAAGGTTGTAATAAGGAAAATGTAATAATTGCGAAGTCTATTGATGGCTGGTGTGATGGTAGTTAGAAAAAGAATTGGCAGTAATCTTCGAATAGGGTAGCAATGACATGGTTAAATTCAACAGTGCAAAAAGGCAATTCTTACTCATATCTGTCTTAATATACTTCGTCTCTTCTAGGGGATTCTAAATATCATAATCCAGCCGCACATTGAATGGAGATGTAAGGATGGAGTGAAAATGATTTTGAGTGATCGGGGCCTGAACATGCTGGAGGGTCAAAGGCATGCAAGGGATAGAGTGAACTGCAATGAAGCGGTCGACGTGCTGTCAGTGGACTGATCCAGGGTATGTGAAGTGGCCGGAGGAAAGGTCCGCGGGGCCTGGTTGTGGATAAGAGCCTTTCATTTCGATGCATTGCTTATGACAGCCAGACACTGGATACGAGCGATTTGAGCTTTCTCCGTCGGTTCCTGGTGCTGACTCGCTAACACGAGAAACGGCAAAAAATATGAAAAAAAAAAAAACAAGCACAATCATGCCAGTCTGTGCGAGGCCAGACTTTGCATTTCCAGTCTTTATAAGTCTATACTCCATCTTGCCTATTTGTGCAGGGCTTAATTCCATCTCTCCAGTCTATGCATGGTCGAACTCTATATTTCTAGTCTTTATTGGGTTGAACTCTATCATGCCAGTCTGTGCAAGGATTTACTCCATCTTTCCAGTCAGTGCAAGGTTGAACTCCATCTTTCCAGTCTGTGGAGCGCTCGTACCCTATCGCGCCAGTCTGTGGAGAAGGGGGCCAAACTGCATTGTACCAGTTAGTTCAGGGATGAATACAACTACAGGAGGTAGGTCTGTGCTAGACCAAAGGCAACGCTAACAGCCTCGTTTAGAGACGAACTCATCCACTCTAATAGGAATGAACTCTCTCATGCCGGCATATGCAAGACCAGACACACCCGTTCCCGTGCGGAAGGCAAAACCCACCATCCAATCTATATGAAAATGCAGGATATTAATGCGAATTATGCAATTAAGATCAACAGATATGGGTTGCGTGTACCGCCAAAAAAAAGGAAAAATAATTAATGCAAAACCATTTACCTATAAAATCATATTACACTAATTTATATCGTTGGATTGCGTAACAAAATCTACATTAGCGACATATTGAATACTGATGAGGTATATAAATCTAATCAGCACTAATGATACTCTTTGATGAGAATTTAGCGAAATATCTTTTTTTTTTTTTTCCCGCTCGTGGGAGGAGTTATATATAAGATTTCTGAGGGGCCATCAAGTAATGAGAGGACACCGACGAGTCCAGCGGGAGATTAGAACAAAGGCGGAGACATGTACGCTGCCACGAGGGGATCACCGCGCTGTTAACATAATGCTTCATGATTCATTAATGGGAGGAGTGGCTGCGCCCCGAAGCGGGGGCGACAAGACTCTTCCCCGTGGTCGCTAGGGGAAAACCGTGACCTCTTTTGCACAATCGTCACTGCATGTTTTACGTGGAGGGTGATGATAGTCTATGCGTAGGTGCAATGTCTCTCTCTCTCTCTCTCTCTCTCTCTCTCTCTCTCTCTCTCTCTCTCTCTCTCTCTCTCTCT
>JAUUDW010008691.1:0-10251 GCA_032361385.1 Panulirus guttatus | reverse complement strand
TAAACAAACACACACACACACACCGAACCTAACAGCAGCAAGCAAAATCTAGCGGAGGTAAACAGACCACACAGCGATCAGATAAACACACCTCGGTGATAGGAAGCAGAACCCAAACTTTCACTGATTTAAACATACATATAAAGGTCAGCTGAGTACGTCCTGACTAGACTGCGTGAGGCTTGCTCTAATTCTTTCCAACCTTCTGGTCTGGTGACACTGATAACGCACCCATTCAACCTGGGAGAAAAAAACGTTATGCGTGCCAGCCGCTCCAGCTCAGTCGTTCATGGCTGCCCAATTGTATGCGTGGAGAGGGAGGGAGAGGAGAAGGGTGTTGATGTACGTGGAGGGATGGATGGCAGTGTCGTACGTGGAAGGGCGGGTGATGATGTTATTAACCTGGGTCGCCAGAGTCACCACAACCCTTTCTTTATATAGGAGGAGAGGGGAAGGGAATGAGAGTGGTGCGTGCCGGGTAGGGACGAGGAGTGTACACATGAATCAGGTGCTAGAAAACTGGTGATTGATGAAGTTGTCTGTGATGTGTGTTTCCTAGGCTGTGGCAGAAACAGAATATTGAAACAGAAGGTACCTTCCCCACTCATCTTTTTTTTTTTTCAGGTTCAAATGCCAGTAGGAAAGAAGATGGAAAGAGTCACCATAAAGTATTTGGGAAGGATACTTCCACGTAAATTTATAGGAAAGTGTGAACGGGATAAAGTTCCTTGAGAGTTGAAACAAATGGCGAGACTTGGGGTTGGATTTTTGATAAGGAAAAACAAGGTTTTGTAACATTTAAACGTAATATGATATCTGATGACAGATAGCAATGAAGTATTTATCCAGCCTTAATTAGAAAATATTGAAAGTTTTTGCATTTACTACATCTAACTGTAGTCTTTACCACTACTTTACAATTTGCAGCTGAAAACTTTTTTTTTTTCACGTTGCTCTTAGATTCCTTTCCAACTATTTCATACCGTTATTTCTGGTCGCTATGTCTTTGTCTAATGCCGAGAAATATTCGTATTTGTTATCGTTGTTATCGAAGCTGTTAAATACTTTGAAAACTTCTGTTCGAGCTTTTGGAGTCTGCACTTTCCTTTTTAAGAGAATAGATTTAGGTCTTTCAATCTTTCGTCATAAGGCTTATACGCGAGTGAAGGGATTGATATCGTCACTCTTCTTTGAATTTATTCGAATTTTTCTTCATCTCGATCAGGTTTGGTGACCAGAACTGAGCAGCGTATTCCAAGTGAATTTGACCATTGCGTCCTTTTTTTCTTACGGTTTATATTTCCAACTATAAATCCTAGCATCCTGTTGGCTGTATAGTATGTAGTTGACCACTGTTTTCTGTATCTTAGGTTCTTACTGATAATCACTCCAAGGACTTTTTCTACATTTACATCTATTAATGGTTTACCGAGCGTTTTCTACGTGTAATTTAGATATTCTAACATCAAAGTGCATTACTTTGCATTTGTTTACTTTTAAATCCATTTCCCGTGTATTTAACCATTCCATTAGTTTGCCTGAATCCCTTAGAGTCTTCAAACAGTCTTCCTTTGGCTTACAATATTTCTTAATTTCCCGTCGTCAGTAAATTTCGAACTCTGGCTAGTAAGTCCTGTCTCCAGGTCACTTATGATGAAGTATTAAGATTTTGAGTCGAAGGACTAAGGTTTGTGTGATCTAGCTCCTCACGTGAGGCCATTCGGTTGCTTCCTCATTTAATACCACTCGCTGCATCCTCTCTTGAGAGCCAGTCTGCTATCTAGGCGCAGAATTGATCGTCTGTGCCGTAAGCTATAACTTTACTTAGCAGTCTCCTATGTGACTCCTTGTCCAAAGGTTATCTTGTTGAAAGGTTTTTCTAAAGTCCAGGTTCATAATTTCACAGGCTATTTTGGAGTCTCAGTTGTTGCGGAAATGGCCACAGAATTCAACCAGTGTTGATCAACATGACTTTTCATTCTGGTTACAGTGTTGATGATCGGTTTTCAGTTTTTTATCATCTAGAAATTAAACGAGTTTGTCTGTGGTTATTGTTTCCAGCACTTTTCCGAGAACTGAAGGAAGGCTAATGGAACGGCAGTTGGAAGATAATTTTCATTCCGTTTTTCTAATAATGAATGTTGCATCAGTTAGTTTCCAGTCATTTGGCATTTTTGTTTTCTGTCAGAAATCCTACATCATGGTCTTTTTTGGTCCTCACCAACCAGTACTGCTATATTCTTTCTTCCTTGGCATTTTTCTTTCCTGCAAAATTTCCAGGTATTTACTGGAAATTTTGGTGATTGGAACTCCTTTCACTATTTTTAAGGAGATGTCGTCTGAACCAGCTGACTAGTTCAGATTTAGATTTAGTGCATTTAGAATGTTAAGTACTTCATGACATTCACCATTTTTTTGTGTGAAATTTTTTATTTTTAGTGCCAAGTTATACGAATAGTGCCTGCGGTAAATTAGACGAATTTTCTATAGCAAATACTGAGTCGAAAAACTAGTTTAGAAGAGATGCCGTTTCGAGTTTTGGGATAGTAGAAAGATGGTGAAACGAAATTATAAAGATGGTGGAAAAACACTGAGTTAGTGGTGAGAATGTACATAGGTGGTAATGGGAGAGTATGGAGATGGTAGTGGAAGAGTGTGGAAGTGGTGGTGGTAGGAGAGTATATAGGTGGTGGTGGGAGAATTTAGAGATGATGGGAAGGGGAGAATAATGTGGAAGGCTGCACGTAAGGGGAGAGGAGGGTGTTGTGGTCGTCAGTCTGGGGTGGGAGGGTGGGAGGGGGTGGAGGAGATGTCGGTAAGCTGCATGGGGAGGGGAGGGGAGAGTGGTAGGCCGTATGGGGAGGGGAGCGGCCGGTCGGCTGAGAGGAAAGGTTAGACGAGTAAGCTGACTAAGCAGCCACAAGTCTTTGTCTACAGGAGAGGGTGACGATGTAGAGGGGTTGTTGTTGTTGTTGTTGTTGTTGTTCTGTCGAGGTGAAGCCTTGTCAGAGGCTATCCATGTAAGAGGGAGGAAGAGGGAGTGTTTTTCTTGTGTAAAAGGATGGAAGAGATTTACTTGGGAGGCATTGCGTTTTCTCTAATATTAGTGACGTGAATTACGTTGGATGTGTGGATTGGTGATGGAGTAATCAGCTATACTGGATGTGGTGTGTTGATGAATAAAGAGTGATGTTGGATGTGGTGTGGAGTTAGGCTGGATGTAGTGTGTTTATGGACTTAGGTTGTATGAGGCTCGGTCCCTGGTGACATAATAGTGATGAGTTGGTCATATTGGATATGATGTGGTGACTGTGTGAGTTTTATTGAGTATGGTCTGGTGATGAATCACTGGTGTATGAATTATGTTGGATGTAGTGTGCTGTTGGTTGTGGTGTGGTAATGGAGTGGCAGTGACTCGTAGACCATTCCTTCCTGAACTGCCCATGATACAATTTATATGGTCAGAACGGCGGAGACTTACTCTAAATATTATAATAAGATGAATAGTGGCAGGGCTGCAGTAGGAAGGCTTAGGTAGGTGATGGTGGTGCTAGAGGCGAGTTCTTGCTGCTTACGGCGGTCACAGTGGCAGTTATTGTTGTCACAGTAATAGAATTGTTGGTAGACCGGTACTGATGGCAATACTTTGGTGTTGGTTGTCGGTCGTGTGTGTGTGTGTGTGTGTGTGTGTGTGTGTGTGTGTCAGCAGTACGTTGAGAGTACATGGAAAGGACATTTAACTGGAGACTTGATGGTTTTCTGGTGGCTGACAGCTGCGGTGTCCTGAAGTCATAATCTTTTTGTGGCAGACACAGACTAATAATGCAGAAAGCACCTGCCCACCCACCGCTCGCTCCAGCACGACAACTGGTAGGAAAGATTCTGAAAAGAAGCACCATTTAGTTTAGAGAGAGAGTGTTGCCTTAGAAGCCTTATAAGAAGATGTGAAGGGGTAAGGTTCCTTACTCTGACTGCTGCAGGATGTTGTGGAGAGGAGTCTCGAGCGTGATTTAGAAAAAGAAAGTAGATTTTGTGTGCTCATGAATTAAAAATGCCTCTTCGTTCTTCTTGAAGCAGGAGTATTAACTAGTAATAGATATCACTGAAGTATCTGCCTCGCCTTATTTTGTAGGAATTGATAGTCTTCATATTAAAAAGGTCTGATGATGATTTTTTCCGATCTTCAACAAATAAACGGCTGAACGGAATAACTTTTCCACGTTGCCATAACACTAGTCATATGTTGTTGAAATTATTTAGTATTTTGAAAACTTTTTATAGATCTCAACCTGGTCTACGTATTTTTCAGGGAGAAAGATTTTGAATCTCTGAGTTTCTTTTCAAGGCTCATTTGTAAGTGGCAGAATTAGATTTGTTGCAACTCTTTGAATTCATTCTAGTTGTTCTTCGCCTTTGATCAAGTTAGGTGACCAAATGAGCTTAGTATCTTTCCTCCTATAGTTAATATCTCTAGTTTTATTAATATGCAGTTAATCGCTGTTTTTTTCCGGATTCTATGTTATTACTGATACTCACATCTGATTGTGGTCTTTCAGGCATTTTATATTCATGCTTGATATATATCTTGTCAACTGTATTACGAGGGAATTGGACTGCACTGGAAACCATTTGCCATGCCTTTGACTACTCCATCAATGGATCAAAATAATTTTGAATTTTTAGACAGTCTTCCTTTGACTTGGTGAATCTTGTCACCAGGTCATTGATGCAGATGATAAAAAGTAAGAGTCTAAGGACGGAACCCTGAGGCACGTAGCTCCTTACGCAGATCCGATCTCCTCTGTCATCAGCTTTAGTTTCTGTATCAGTTTATTAGTAGTTATGCTGTCGAAAGTTTTTTGGAATCTAAATATATAACATCTGAGGATTTTGTGGAATCCTAAAAATCCATATAATCAACCCTCCTAGAATTACAGATGCCCTTATCTTTAATTTGATTCAAATTCTTAACATTTTTCACATAATTACAGACCCTTCATCAAACCAAGGAAGTAGTTCCACAATTAGAACCTGCCAACTGCTAACCCTAAACTTCCTTATAGGTGCCTTATATTCTTATGGTATTTCCTCTGATTTACCATGAAACAGGTTTTTAGTTTTAGGATAGACACAGACTTTCCTTTTTTTTCTGTAGTCCCCCTGAATGTATCCTGTCCCTCAGGTGTTAGGTCACTTAACCTAGCACCTGGGTAAGATGTCTGACTAAAAAAATAAAATTTCCTGACAGGGATTATGCTAGACTCATCTTCCATTCTATCTCCCACTTATATAAACTTACTATTGGGACCCACTCCGCTCCTAATCACTTGGAAATGATTATTTTTATCCAGTATATTCTCTACCTTAACTACCATAGTTCCTGGATTACGAGGTTCATTAATAGTATCCTTTCTTCTCCAAATCCAGGGCCCATGTCGTGTCCTGCATCGCTCTCACACTCCCTCAGTCTCCAGTAGCTATCCAGTTATCGCAAGAATAATGCACATATTTACCTTCGCCTTTAAGAAGACGATCTTTTTTATATTCCCGATTACACCGCGGGCAAGTAAAGCGAGCTGTGTAAAGCATCTTAGAAATTTTCCTTGACCTCATTAGCTTAAGTGTGTTTAGCAGAGCACTTCCACCCTCGAGCGGTGACGGGGTCATATGTGTCAGCAGGTATTTGCCAGTCTTATGGTCATGTGTGTGTCCCCACTATCAAGGCCATGTGTATAAGCAATATTAGGGTCATGTGTGTCAGGAACGTTAGGATCTTGTTTGTCAGCGGTATTAGGGTCATGCGTGTCGGCAGTATCAGTGCTATGTGTACCAGCAGTGTCAGGATTATGTGTCTACAGTGTTAGGATCATGTGCGTCACTAGTATCAGGTCCATGTATGTCAGCAATATCAGGGTCATGTGTCTTCAGTATCAGGATCATTTTTGCTTCCAGTATCAGTCATGAGTGTCAGCAGTATGAGGTTCATGTGTGTCCGCAACGTCAAGGTTGTGTGGGGAGCTGAGTTAAAAGGTGGGGTACGGATGACAGGGGCCCCCTTGCCTCCCCATCACAGGAATAAAAATGGGAAAAAATATGGCAATATTTCAGTAATCTAGGTTTTATCCCCCTCCAGTCAACCTTGGGATTAAGTCTGTCCACACGTAAAACCAACTTCATTGAGATTAGAGACAATAAACAGGTTTACTGCCCAATAGTATTGTTCCAGCTGCAGAGGGAGTTGAAAATATGAAGTACAATTTAGAACAGCGTCAACTGTACAACAAATTTCGTACTTGTGGAGAGACTGTATTATCCTCTTGACTGTTGTCCTGTTCCCACCTCGTACGTACTTAGACGTGTTGTTTGTCAGATGAAGTGACAGACGCCTCAGCTTTGTGCTGTAGCTGTTGAAAGTATAGATGATACAGAATTAACATAACAGAATAGAAAACCAGTTAAAGGAAAATCGTAAACATTCTCTGTACATAAACAGATGAATTATGTAACTGAACTGTGTGTGGACCCTGTACATAAACAGCTCTGTTGAGATGTACGGCTGAACGCTGTGTGAGTCCAACATTTTACCTTTGCAGTGTCATTCTCGTCATAATGCGTCATTGTAGTTCCAAAATTGATTCAAAATATTAGTTCCCTGTGACTGCAGCCTCACACACACACACACACACACACACACACACACACACACACACACTCACACACACACACACACACACACACACACACACACACACACACACACACACACAAACTGTTTTCCATCTGCTGCGTTTTTCAATTAATATTCTCATCTATTATATGCTTTCAGTTTCCCCCCACACATTTGGGGAGAAATCCCCAATACACATTGCAAGTGTCAACATGAGTCCTGTGACGCTGCAATTGGTCCGTCAACATGTTTGTGATTACTATTTGTGTGTTACGGGGAGAGAGTTTTACGCTTGTGTCGCCCCGTCTCTTAATCTTATATTTAAATATATTGTGTTTTAGTATCGTGTTTTAACTAAGTACATAAAAGTATATCGTGTTTTAACGTAGGTACATATAATTGTATCGTATTTCAACGTTAGTACATATAGATATATCGTGTTTTATCGTATGTACATACACACACACACCTCTGTGCCTCATCCTACGCAAGATGTCTGTTCATCGACCATTCATAAAGCGGGAAGGATGAACAGCTGAGTTGTCTGTGAGCCGGCCGTTCCGTGTTGGTCTGATCAGATCCGTCTCCTTGGATTACCGGATCGCATCTCTATGGCTGCTTGTGTGTGTGTGTGTGTATTACGACTAAAGGTGGCTGTTGTGGGTATGTATAGGACGAGTGAAGGAAAGATCTTTTATATGTGTGGTGGTGATGATGGTGATGGCGGTGGTGGTGATGATGGGGGTGGTGGTGCTGGTGGTTGCTGGCGGTGGTGGTGGTCCTTGGTGGGGGGGGGGGAGATAAGGTGGAGCGTCTATTGTTTACCCCCCAGACTCCCCTCCCCACCCCTCCCTCCGGCCGGGAGTACACACGCCTCCCTCTATCCTCTCGCTGTGCATACATTTACATGCACTAACCCAGCCTCACAACCCCGCCCGCCTCACTACGCGTTGGCCCGCCCTGATAATGTCTAAGTCTCCACGTAGGTACCGACAGGTTGGTAGGTACTCAATTAAACATACTTTCCATGCGACCGTTACCCATGTGTACGTTCATTTCCTACGCGCTTTAAACCTCTGCTTAGCCCAGACGTCTCCCATGCTCCTTGAGAGGCTATTTTTTCTAACAATTGGTATCCTTTGCAGGTAGTAGTTCGTAAGCAGCCACCGACCAAGGAAGCATATTATTGGTACTACCCGCCTGGGTTTCGGGACGGTTAGTGACGGCAGCGTAGTTAAGTCAGTATGTCAGTGGCTCTCAAGTTTCACTACTTTGCCCTAGGCTGCTCTTTTTTTCCTTTCTGCCTCACTCACACATGGCAGTTGGCTTTCAGTCCTCAAACATAAATGGTCTCCTTCTCACTCATAACACTTGACAGCACGTAACTGATACAACTCGTTCTCCATAGCTGTATTTTCTTGCGGTGAGCGCTACCCGTTAGCCCAGCCTTTGGGCAAAGTTTTGTCGTGAGTACTTTTAAGTAAATAAGTAAGTAAGTATTCTTTCTCACACTCTTCTTTGGGACACTTTGCTTCTTAATAAATACTCCCCTCCTCATAGTTCCCTTGCAGCCACTGTCCTTCCTCACTTACACATTGATATAAACTCTTCTCACTCACTCGCTGTTATTCATACCCCACCGACTTCGTAGACGGTGATCCCTCACTAAGTTCCCGAAGTCAGCTGAGTTCGTCACTACATCCATGGACTTCGAGAGGGTTGGTGACTGCGTACCATGTAATCTGCTCCAAGACTAGACTACAGGAAAACAAACTTGTTGATAGAGGGTACCTAACCAGCCAGGTTTTGGGTGGCACGTGTGACAACGAAGCGGGGCTTCTGACAACCTGTGAGAGGAATAGCAGTGTAACTTTTGCCCGAGAGCGAACTGGGAAGGGAGGGAGACAACCCTCCAGAACTAACGTAAAATATACCCATCAACAGACTTCAACAATGCAACTTGCATCCTTGAACTTGTGGTGTTCCCACACCGCTTTTCCCACACATCTCCTCCCCTTCTTCACATAATCGTCCGCCTCATTTACTTCCCTACTCCACGCGCTCATAAACTCATCCACTGCATCGCTTCACACACACGCCAACTGTGCCTTAGCATACATTCTTCTCACACACTCACTCTTCTTCCTCCACAAGCACAGTTCTGTTCCCTCTAACACACTCTTCCCATGCATCAACTGTCCACAAACCACACACTTTCCACACAAGATCCCTCAACATATTTTTAACATATGCAACCACAACTTCTCCTTACACATTACGTACACGTTATCCGCCCTTTCCCTGCGTCCAGTATCCTTAAGCAATGCACCCCACATCCTCATCACCTGACCCTCTCCACACATTTCTCTCCTTATCCACTGCAACTTCATAAACACCAAATATAAAATCATATTCCGTCTATAGATATTATCCCCACTACCCTACCACACCAAGCACACCGTCCTCTCTTACACACACACACACACACACTCCCTCCATCACTCGTGTCATCATTCTCTGCCTGTCACATATCCACCCGCTGGTGGCTCACACATTTACCCAGAACATGTAGCGCCACTGTCGATCCGTGACAAGGATGCTGGCGGTCGCTTGGGATATTAATTCCATGCCATAATGAAGCGTATTAGTCTCTCAGGAAAAGGGAATGGTCGATAATCCATTTCACCGAACTAATTTTGGAAGATGTTAATCTAATATGGACTGCTGATGGTTTAAGCCGCGTCTGTATCAGTTGCTCTGTACCGAAGAACAGCCTGGCCCTCCTTCAGGAATCACCTAGCCCTACTTCAGGAACCACGTGGCACTGTTTCAGGAACCTCCTGGTACTACTTCAGGAACTGCTTGGTACTACTTCAGGAACTACCTGGTCCTACGTCAGAAACCATCCGGCCATATTTTACGAACCACCTGATACTACTTCAGGAACTACCCGGCCCTACTTCAGGAATCACTTAGCCCTAATTCACGAACCACCTACTTCAGAAACCAGTAGCCTGAACCTACTCTAGGAACCAGCTGACACTACTTAAAGGATCACCTCGTCTACTTCAGGAACAACCAGGACCTTACTTCAGAAATCACTTGGCCCGACTTCAGAAACCACCTGGACCAGCATCATGAACCACCTGGCCCTACTTCAGGAATTACCTGGAATTACTTTATGCTTTGATAAGAGAATACAAGATTATACCAGTGTTTGTTTCCTCCCGTCGTGTGTATCCCCGCGTCGTCTGGCAAAACCAGACGAGTAAAATACAAGGAAATTCAAGCAGCAACAGACCATTGGACCTTATTGAGGCTGATTTTGAAAATGGAAAAGAACAGAAACTCGTGGATTACCATGGAGAGAGGAGAGGTAGACATGCAGATGTGTCGAAGAGCAAAGCCTGTAAAATTTTCATCTAGCTAGGGAGGCGCAAGTAACTTTAGTAGTGGATTTGAAGCGAAATATTTATCAAGTCTCTGCTTAAACGTATTTATATAGGGGACTATAAAGATATTCACAGAATACAAACAGCTCCGCCTGCAAGATCCCCAGATGCCGTAAGACCCCCATGTCTGCC
>JAUUDW010008625.1:0-10252 GCA_032361385.1 Panulirus guttatus | reverse complement strand
ATTATCATTATTATTATTATTATTATTATTATTATTATTATTATTATTATTATTATTATTATTATCATTATTATTATCTTATTATTATTATTATCATTATTATTATTATTATTATCATTACTATTATTATTATTATTATTATTATTATTATTATTATTATAATAGACAACCAGTATGGTGACTGGCGTCTATTGTGACGGAGCCACCTGTATGTTGTACAGTCACGGACAAAATTCGGCAGAGGCCCACCTGGAGGTGTATGGACTTTTATATCTGAGCCTTTGAATCTGAATTTTCATAAACAAATTGTTCTGTTTACTCACAGATGGCGCATTTCTCTGAGTAGGTTTTGGTGTATGTGAGTGTAACAGACATACAGTTAAACAGACAATTCGGTTTATCTCGAAAGAATATACATGATTCAGGATGCAAGATCCATAGCGCACATGTTTACAATAATCATTAAAAGAATTGAAAAAGGGTCATCTCCCATACCAGAAAACAAGATGGTATGTAATAAACAAAGAAAAATCTGTATGATTTACACTATATGTCCAACAGTTTCGTCTTCGTTGTCTCAATGTCACAAACCACTATAGTTAATGAGTCCTGTCACGTATGGGATAAACGACCTTCATAGACGTGCTCCACATCTGAACGGTTGGAGTTGGTCACTGCCGCTTGTTGTTCTTGTGCTCACCTCTGTGTGGAGGAGGTTGGAGGTCTCTCTGCCTATCGTCATTGAGAAGTCCCTTCGCTAACTTCAAGGTCAGCTCTTCCCTCCTTTGTGACAATGTCTGTAAGAAGGACTCAATGAGGCTTTCTTGACTACTTTTTTCATACCAGCGGCAGACCTTTATAGCTCTGCTTTGCACCTTTTCGTTCGACTGAGACTGGTAAGCAGAGAACCCAGCATGAAACACCGAGCAGCAATGCGCCAGAGTATGTTGTATGTAAGTTATGTATGTGTTGACGAGTTGATCGGATGTGGCATTGTACTTCCTCAGCAAGTGGAACATGTAGAAAAGTCGTGATGCTCATGGTGTGATGTTTTCTGTGTTCAGCCCATGTCAGGTCAGAGTTTATGGTGACTCATTACTGTTTGCAACTGGTTACCAGTGGAATGCTGGTGTCCTTTGTGGTTATTGTCGGTAAAACTAGTGTTATTTCATTTTTTGACACGTGCATTACTTGGCACTTCCCGATGTTTAGTGACATGATGCTTGCTGACGCTAATGTGAACAGCTCCTGAGTTGTTTCCTGCAAAGTACTCTCCTCAGAAAGGCGATCGACTGAGCATGTTTCGTAGATGGCAAAGTCATCTAGGTACTTCAGGTGTTTTTCTGTGTCGTGCGGCTCCATTGATTATTGCCAAGAAGGCAATAGGACCACAGAGAGTTGCCTAAGGGCCCCACAGGAGGTATAGCTAATACTACTCATACGTCCATTTGAGGGACGTCCTCAATGGCAGCGGTTTTGAAGAAATCCAACAAGCCATCTGGCTAGGGAGGCCCTTAATCCTTGCTCTAAGAGGCGACTTACAACGATTGTGTGATCAGTTATACACAATGAATGAGAACATTTTCCTGGATTGTCAAAATAACAGCATTTCGTGAACGAGGCGCACAAGATAGTGGGTAGCGGAGATCTTTATATTCCCATATTGTCTAGGGTCAATATGAGGCTTGATGTCAGACATTATTTCTGGGAAAACAAAGTTTTCTAAAACCTTAGAAAAGGTTGGAGTCAAGCTCACCGGTCTGAGATTATCAACTGAGGAGTCTTTCTGGTTTTTAGGTATTGGTATTGTTGCGTGGCGCCAGATGATCGGAGTATAACCATCTCTGATGGATCCGTTATACAGTTCTGTAAGAGGAACACTTTCTTCAGTGGTGAACTCACTGACAAGTCGAATGGGTAACTCGTTAGAGGGTGCTGACATACTTGTCCTGAGTTTGGTCAGACGTTTGGCGACGTCCCAAGGGTTGAGTAACAAAGTGTTCGTTCGTTTTTGCTGGTAGGTACGTGGGCAAAGACGCAGTATCGAGAGGGGCAATGCAATTGTACGTTTCAGAGAAGTGTGCATTGATTTGTTCTGCTAATGCTTCATCATCTAGCGTCTCTGACTGATTCATTTTCCAGGGTTTTGGTTTACGATTTGAAAAGGCTGACGCTTCTCTGTACCAAGATCCGGAGCCATTGTTATACGGTTTTTTATCTGACGTCAAAAGCAATTTCCCTTCGCTTTTTTAATCTGGCTGCTGACTTGCGATCTTAGTTCTAGCAGTCGTTGGTGGTGACCGCGTGTGTATGCCCTATTACGCTTACGAAGGAGGGTCTTGATTCGTGCTGTCATCCAACCCGGATCACTGTCACGAATGGAGAACGTTACTGCGGGGAAGCATCTCTCAAAAGCTTCGCTAAGTTTGACCTGCAAGATCTGAGCAGCAGCATCAAAGTCAGATATAGAGGTCACATCCGTCCAATCTTGTGCAACTATCCTGCTACCGAATTCCCGGATGTTTGAGTCACGTAGTGGTCGGACGACTTTCGTTCGGGTCGTGGCGTGCCTGGGACTACTAGGTTGCCACATAACCACATTGTAATCTGAAGTGCCACAGGGAGGTAGTACCTGAAGTGGCGTATGGCATGGCATGTCTTTTACTAATCTATCCAATATGGCATCACGCCTGGTAGGTTGATCTACAACTTGTCGGGCAGAAATGTTCCTTCAAAGTGAATCACAGTCAAACTCGGAGTTGAAGTCACCCATTATAACAACACGGGCATCAGGTCTACGGTATCGTATCAGGTCCACTGTGTCCAAAAGATGTTCTGAAACCAACTGTCACCAGTGCACAACGTGCTTAGAGGATTAATGAGACTCCAAAGTAACTCCAGTTCATCAGGCATTTGAATCTCTGGGGGAGCACACCACTCAAGATCCCCCCGTGTCTACAAAATCACTCCACCTCCACTCTCTCCTTCAGTCGCTACAAGATCACGATCTCGACGTAGCAAATCAAATTTTGTTAAGTCCGTCCTTTCATCGGGTATCAGGCTGTGCAGTTTGGTGTCACTCACTGCTGCGAAGTCAGCCCTGTGCTGTGAGAGTAAGACCTGAAGTTCATCAAGTTTTGTGTTGGTGTGTATCCTGTTAACGTCTGACGTCATATACACTTCCGGTAGCCGCCTTGGTGGACCCCGCCCTTCTCTGGAGGTCATCAGCAGGGGGGTTTGGTGTCAGCATCCGAGGGTTGGTCTCCTTGCAAGAGATCCCTACTGTGACGAGCTGTCGTTGTCTCCGACCTGCTCGTTTCCCTCGCCTCCGCTGTCGTTGTCGTGGCCATTCAGCAGTAGGCACGGTGTTGCTATTCGCTCTTTATTCTATAGGTATTACTTTGGCCATTGTTCTTTTGACGTGCCAACGTGTCCCCATTCCTAAGGTTTGGACCCATGGCACGCAATTGGCTGCTGCATCCCACAGCTTCTGTGTGGAGACAAGCCACTCGGGGATTAGCCTTCATGATGCCTCCTTCTTCCATTGAACTGCTAGGCTGAGGAATTCTCTTCCCTCTTTCGTCTTTCCCTTTCCATATAACCCTTCTTCCTTTAAGAGTCAGGTCTATAAACACTAGCGGAGCCCTGTTTGATTTCTACTTTCTCTTGCACTTTTTTCTTTCACCCGATATGGCCGTTGACAAGGGCATGATTTGCCTGTGCTTTGCCGGTCACTATAACAAAGACCCCCATCGTGCACTCCACCAACAGGCTAATAACCTCTGATCTAAATGATTTATCATTTTCTTTGAACATCTCGTATGAAGAGTTCAATGTGCTGACCAAACTTAAAACGTACATATTGTTGTGGGTCTGAAATGTACTAATTACATATATTTATAGAAAACTGTGCCATTATAACATACATGAAGAACCATATGGATATTTTGCGCGACGATGGAGTGGCTGGTAGCGTAACTGACTTCTGATCCACTGGTCTGGGTTCGATCCCCAGTGCAGTCGGATTACCAAACGTTCATTACTTAGGAACATAATAGACATACGAAATAGCCATGATACGTGTCCTGAACCAAAAAACAAAGGCTTCACTGGGACACGAACCCAGGTCTGCTGTTTACAAGACAGTTGTGATAACCCCTACACAACCAAGCAGTTTATCAATATAAGTAAATATTAAGGCCCATTTTCTCAGGCTTCATTTATAGGAATGGCCCCACCCACTTCATTATTTGATTGCAGCCGATCCGACAATACTATTTGTCTTTTCAAACGATCGTGTTGTGCGATGGGTGTGACTCAATTGATATCGGGACGCCCCACAAGCAATCCTCAATTTGAGAGGCTGCCAGCCTTGCGAGCTGCAGACTTCACCGTCAGCTGACGGAATATGTATACAAACGCAGTGATGGCGGGCCAAGAACTAAACGCACGTCTCACGGAAGAGCAGCATAAAACAATTGTCGTTCTGAGTATCTCAGGGCTAACATTATGATTCGGCAAGCATTACCCGCAAGCAATAAGCAAGGATTGAAGTGACAGAGCAATTTAATGCTGTGTTTCCACATCTTCAGCCAAGGTCGGACGCTCAACTTAAGCGAGCATGGCAACGCTATTTTTGCACCGTTTTCTTTTCATAACTTTGATAGAATAATAAAGCTTCCTGCGCCGGTATCTTTCAGCATTATATCCTCCAGGACCTCGGATTGGTGCATGTGTTTCGTCAGTATAGCCTGTCTATCACTTCTGGCAATCCTGCTCCTTACAACTGGTGAACTAAGTCAGCTACATCTCTTAGCAGAGAAAACATGATGTAATTAGGAGCTGAAGCAGCAGCTGCTCTTGAGGTACGGCCGACATATTTGCAAACAGATGCCACAGACATGTGAGAACAATCAGCAACACCCAGTTGAAAGTTCCCTGTTTGCATATAGCGTAGTAATACTGGCAGCTGTAATTGAGGCGGGATACTACAGCCTCTTAGAAATAAAGTATGTATTCATGAATAAAAAAAGGTATGGAATTATGGCTACACAAATATATACTGTTAATCATGTAATAAAATAACTAAGACTACACACCAAATCTAAGCTATAGTAATAAATGAAGAGAGAAAAAAAATATTAATATTACTGCGCTATCCACGTATTTATGATTTAATTAACATTGATGTTCCTGGCGTAATTGTATAAAGACAGGACAGACTAATCTTCCTGCAATACTGAAAACATATACTATCTTATGGCATATAGAAAATTTAATCATTAGTGTATTTTTGATACATTATGTAAATTTCTATAAAACTTTACAGCTGCTCTCTTTAATGTTTTGTATTAAACGCTTAGTTAAACCCTTATAAATGCACTAGTATTCATACAGCAAGTGAAATAAGTGCCTTAATTATTCTAATAAACTTACCACAATTTACCTCTTCCACCTCTTTGTCTAGGCAGCCTTTCTCTAATCTTCTCCAGAACAAACGTGGTGCATTCTTGTAAGGGTGTTTACTAAACTCTTCCTGCGACAAACATGCAAAAGGAACTGACCGATCTCTGACGAGGACACCTTGGAGCCTTGCCTCATCTACTTCCTCCACCTGATTAATCTGCATCAGTCCTTCCAATGCTCAATTCTATGATTTGTTGCTTATAAGTACAGCATGTGAAAGATTTTAAGCTACGTAAGGCAGGAGTCAATACTTTCTTCAAACTATCTCTTCCTATCTATGTGGGGTCGGCTGTGGGGAATGGTAGGCGATAACCAATTCTAGTAGGGTTTCTGTCATACCCAGTGATATTATCGAATCGGGCACACACCACTAGATTGCGACTTTTTGTTTTCTAACTAGATCAACTCGAAAACCGAGGTAAAACTCGAAAACTGATTTACTTGGTTAGCTGTAAACTTGTTCATGGCTTGTTTATGGCTTCACAGTAGCAGGTAAAAGGATGCTCTCATATCTCCATGTACGAGATTTGACAGGTACAATCCGTGGGGATAGATGGTCAAGGGTGGGGGGGTGAGGGGAATGGGAGTTCTCTAATAGGAGGGTCTTTGTTGGAGGGGGATGTCTGCAGTTTATTGCCAAACCGCCATGTGAGCTGCCGGTATCGGTCGGTCAAGGTAGACAGGGTCAGCGAGATGAGGGCCTCATAGTGGGTGATGTAAGATGAGTCCAGGATGATTCTGCACGCTTTTTTATGTATTCTGTCCAGCTGGTGCCTCTGGATGTGGCTGTTAGTCAGGCGGACCTGGCTGGGCTTGGTGGGGGGGGGGGGGGGGAAGGCTTAGGTAGAATAAGATGGTACAGACAATCGTGAACTCAAATAACGATCTCAGTCGGCGGGGAAGGTAGAGACAGTATGAGGAAGATCTGATGATAGTGGTGATACAATTCAAACTGTCATCTATAGTGACCCCAAGAAGCTTGAAATCTCTGACAACCCGAAGGACGTCAGGTGCCATGATGCTGTCTGTACCCAGGATGATGTGTTTTAAATATCTGAGGCGGACACTGCAGCGAATAGAGCATGGAAGATGATGTTCTGAGAGCACTGAAGAATGTGTGGAAAGAGCGGTCACTATCTGGGACGGCGTAAATTAGTAAGTTTGAAGGTGAAGTAGTCACGACGGTGATGTATGGGTGTGAAGCACGGGCTATAGATGAGAATGTACAGGAGAGGGAGAATGTTTTGGAAATGAAATGTCTGTGGACAATATGTGGTGTGATGCGGGTTGGTCGAGTAAGTAATGACAGGGTAATATATTGACTGACGCACTGGGTAAGGTACTGAATAGGTAATGAAGTTGGAGGTGAGATATTAGATGTAAATATCTGTATATTAATAGACTGAATTTTAACAGATCACAGCTGTGTTAGACAGATGTCAATTGGAGCTACAACCTCAGAGTAACAGCTCATAAATGAACCCGTTGAAATTCCGTCAGTGGACATTGCTTCACAAACAATGACTGATAAGCCTAAAATTAATATTAATGCATTTGATATGAACACTTGGATATATATTTTTCAAAATTGATAAATCATAAAGTAATGCATCTTACACAAGTTAAACATATTTCAACATGTTTAGTTTTTAGAAATAGGATTTCAGTTTAAAGTTTTAGTAACATACAAGGAAGATGATGCTAGGTGTGTCATACTCTCTCTTTCTTGGACCATCCTGGACATCTGTATGTGCTAGGTGTGTCATACTCTCTCTTTCTTGGAACATCATGGATATCTGTATGTAAGTCCTCAAAGTTTAAGGTTACTGACTTTTATTATTTTCTATTTTTTTCTGCATCAAATTTCAATAAAATACCTATTTTTTTTCTGCATCAAATTTCAATAATATTCCTAATTTGCACTTTTTACATATAGATGGAAATAGTGCTAAATGCTTTTATAAAGAGCCATCTGTCACCAACAGTAAACAGACATCCAAACTCCTACACAGGTAGAGAATTAGGATTGGTAGACTTTCAAAGAAAATACACATTACCATCAGGAATTATTCACATTGCCTCCCGATATCTAGATGGCTTTTCACTAAATCTTTTTAAAACTCAATTGGAATTGCCAATGTACACAAGAAAGGCAGACGTTATTCAGACTGTAGGAATTCGTTGGAAGTATGTTGGTCAACGTTTTCTGTGGTGAGCCACATATGTGATTTTGGCTTTAATCACTGTTGTTTGTTGATGTATTTTACATTATTATATGCATTCATGTAATTATAGATTGTTTAGAGTGTGTAGATGGCATGTTTTGTATTTTTGATTATGAAAGAAGGGTATTTATTTTCCATGTATGGAAATTTTGTAAAGTCTGCTGCACTGTAATTCCAGCATATAAAACTTTACGATGATGTGGAAAATACAGTCGCGTTCTAGCTGCCTTGCTGAGCTGAACGTTGCGTGTAGCAAGGTCTTGGCTGATTCCTACCCCATTGGTGTTTATCCTTTTCTGATTTTTTGGCTTGATTTTATTGGAGTGCAATTAATATCTGAGAAGGCTAGTTGTGTAGTATCGACCTTTGACTGAGAGGTGACCGCAGGAGAACTCAACCTGGCTTTTTAGCGTCCGGCCCTACTTTCTAACCTTTATTGCTCAACTAGCTGCCTAATTCTTTTTTTGGAGGGTAATTAGCTTTTTTTTTTATCCCTTCTATCCGGAGTGGTTATCCACTCCGGGTACTGGGGCTAAGCCCCTTCAGGATGGACCATAGTAAGCCATCCACTGTCCCCGTAGTGGGCAGTGATGGTGAACGACCACAGATTAGAAGTAAGAATGCTGATTTTGTGAACATTCACGCGACCGGCTCGACGGCTCTAGCCTCCCTCAGTCCCTTCCTGATCAGTAAGATTATTGACGGTTGGGCTGGGGCCGTTGAGACGGTTAGGAAACTGACAATTAGCGACTTACTCGTTAAGGTCAAATCATTAAACCAGGTAACTGACCTTTTAAAGTTGAAGAAGTTCCACGTTTACGATGTTATCGTCTCCATACCCATATCGATGAATTCATGCAAGGGAGTAATCTTCTGTCCTGATGTCATGGACATGGAGGATGACACTGTAAAAGAACTCTTAAACGAGGATGTCATTGCTGCCTGGTTCATCACGAAATACACTAATGGCGAGCGACGTAGGACTCCCTTAATCAACCTCACTTTCGGAAAATCTAAACTACCAGACGCAATTGCTATTGGAGGTATGCGATGGCAAGTCAGATCATATATTTCAAACCCCATATGTTTAAAGCGTTAAGAATATGGCCACCCCGAAAAATCCTGTTCCAGTTCTGCAAGATGTGGGAAGTATGCCGGTGAGGGTCATACTGCTGACGGCTGCACGGGTAATCGGATGTTATTTGTCAACTGCAAGGGCAACCATCCAAGATCGGACCGAGACTGTCCCCGGTTCAAATTAGAGAAGGAAGTCTGTTCGGTTAAGACACTTAACAACATTTCATCCACGGACAGGTCTTTCTGGTCTTTAGCTAAGGGCATCTCTAACAACTTCTGTCGCTCTACCTTTCCCTCACTTTTCCGTCCAGACGGTACTATAGCTGTCTCTCCCATTGACAAAGCTTCTCTCTTTGGTTCCCATTTCTCCTCAAACTCCACCTTGGATGACTCTAACATTCCCTCACCCCCTGATGCTCCTCTTACTGATCCCATGACTCTTTCTGTAATCTCTTTTCGGACTGTCCGAAAAGCTCTTCTTTCTCTGGACACAAGCAAGGCTTAGGGTCCTGATGGCATTCATCCCCGTGTACTGAAAGAGTGTGCCTCTGAACTTGCACCTGCGCTTGCTCATCTATTCCGTTTCTGTTTAAAAACCAAAACTTTTCCTTCTCCTTGAAAACGTGCTTTGATACATTCCATCCCTAAGAAGGGTGACCGTTCTAACCCCTCTAACTATTATCCTGCTGCTTTGACATCTACCATTTCCAGTCTTTGAATCCCCCCTCAACTCCCATATCATTAAACACCTCGAAAATCACAATCTTCTCTCTGATCATAAGTCTGGCTTCCGTAAGGCGAGATCCACTGGTGATATTCTTTCCTATCTTATCAATGTCTGGTGATCATCCCTGAAAAATTTTGGGGAGTCATATGTAGTTGCCCTTGACATATTGAAGGCTTTTGACAGGATGTGGCATTGGGATCTCATCTCTAAGCTCCGCTCTTTTGGCTTCCCTCCCTCACTTTGTTCCTTGATATGTAGCTTACTTTTCAACCGATCTATCTCTGTGTTGTTGATGGATCAGCCTCCCCCATTTTCTCCATCAACAGCAATGTCCCTCAAGGGTCTGTCCTGTCCCCTACACTTTTTCTCCTTTTTTCCAATGAGTTTCTCTCTTCCACAAATAGTCCAATGCACTCATATGCTGACAACTCAACACTGCATCCATCCACATCCTTCAATTTTGCTCCCTCTCCTCTCACTTGATATGCATCTCGCCTTGACATAGCTTCCACAATAAACTCAGCCTTGGACAGGATATCTCAGTGGGGTGCACAAAATCTAGTTAAGATTAATGCCTCCAAGACCCAATTTCTACCTATCTTTCTATCAAATACTCCGCACAACTCTCGTATCTCCTTTGACGGTTCTGTAGTTCCACCTCTTGACTCAGTGAACTTACATGATATTACTGTAACATCCAGTCTTTCTTGGAAACCCCACATTATGGGAATAGCTAAGGCTGCCTCTAAGAAACTGG
>JAUUDW010008615.1:0-10253 GCA_032361385.1 Panulirus guttatus | reverse complement strand
ATATATCCCACTCAGTAAATCCGTCTTCACATGCAACTCCTTACTCTTCTCATACTCACACACAACTTATCATTGCTGTGTTCTGTCTATAGTGTCACGCTATAAGGAGGAGTAACTTTTATGTTGTTGTTGGTATAAACATTAAAGAATGTATATGAACAGTATTGATCTACTTCCTATAAATAGCCTGATTTTTATTCACATATAATTTATATAGAAATATTAGTTTCCTACAGAAATAACGGCTAACCTCAAACAAATCTAATACGCACAAGTCACCCCTTCGGGAGATCGTAGCTGAAGACGCACGCTGACATAGATTATTCACCCAGGGAAGAAAACGGGAGACGAGATGCGCTCGCACCTGGTCCTCTAGTTTAATTTCACTTTCCCTGTGATGTTGTGATTCTTGTTACTGTTTTAAGTAATGGAATCTGATGAACTCATGGAGGTAGTGAAGATGCTCGTCTTCACTGTCTCAGGTTCTTTGGGTTGGTCGGGGCATGGGCATGCAAGAGGGTGTGAGGCATGCATGGATAGAACGAATTGGAGCGATGTGGTAGACAGGGGTCGACGTGATGTCAGTGGGTTGAGCCAGGGCGTATGGATTGGTCAGGGGTGACATGAAATGGAGCATGTGGCGTGGTTGTGGATAGGGGTCACTAGTGTATGCTGTGAGGTCTCATCGCAACACAGCATGAGAGAAGAACCCCCGTCACACCTGGTTTACACACATGGCTCTTTACGTCACTCGCGCACTCAGTTACCCTCTCCACCTGCTGGTGACACCTCAGGTGTAGAACGCTGGCGGTATTAAAGTCATTCCCTTGCCCTCCGGTATTGCAAGGGAAACTACTCAACCAGACTGTTGCAGGACCCGAGGCTGTGTCAACCTGATGGTCACTGAAAGTCAAAATTGCAATTTGGAGACGAATTGGTAAACTGGCACAATATCAGTAAATATTAAACATTAGCGGGGTTATTTATTCCATCTTTGTATGAGGATAAGAGAGAAGAGTGGCACTTAGAATTAGTAATAGATGATTTTGAGAAAAGTGGCGATGAATATGAGGAGGAAGAGAAAAGGGATGAGAAATAATAGCTGTCGGAGTTCAGGTCTTGGCCAAAGATTTCCTCCTTCTCGTCTCATGATGGGTTTTGGAGGACAGCGATCACTGAACGATCATTGCAGTTGTAGGAGGGGAGTTTAACACACGGAGAGCACCAGGTTGATGACAGATGCGCTCGGAGGGAGGACTGACTGACTGCGGGTAGTGAAAGTTCTGTGGATCACAGGATGAGGCGGCACGTATAGTGATGAGGAGTCCCTGGTTCATACTTTGTTAATTTGAGCTAAAATGGTTACTTAAATTTGTCAGATATTTTGATTACTGCAGATTTTAAGTATTTGCTAATATGAGGTAAACTCATTTCTTGATTAATGAGTATTAATTAACACGTACTAGTATACAGTAAACCGAGTTAGCGACGATGTATATGAATTACTGAACGCAGACCAGTGTAAGGTAAACATAGAGTTACATAAAGTATCAAGAACTCAACTCATTAGCATCAGACCTCCCTAGGGAAGTTTTGGTGACTAATGAGTGATTTTGTCCGTTTTCATAATATCAAGAGTTCGCCTGAGTACCTCGTTATAGATGCCTGATAACTGACAACTGTCAAGTGAATTGAAAAGAGTTATAACGCAGAATATGGACGGGAGTTGATATAGAGGAGAGAGACATATATATAATATCCTCATAAGACAGTAAAAAGAGTTAGTTACGTATGCTCAGGTCAGAGGGCTTTTTAATGTTACTATTTTAACACATATTTGACAGTAAAATATATACTTTTAGGGAGTTAAGGCAAAAGGTATTACATCATAATTGTCAGAGTTTTTGAAGGATAGAAAGAAATGTATTTCAAACTGTGTCTGATGATAGCTATGTCTTCAGCAGACGAAGGAATGCAGTAGAATGGCTTGCCTCGACGGTGAGTCTGACATAGGGAATTATCATGCTTGTATACCTAGAGATATAAAGTCATGGTCTGATGGCTCGGGTAAGAGGAGGGAGGTCACATCGAGGAAGGGAAAGTGGTCCTGGGGTCAGGAGGAGTTACTTTAGAAATCGAGAGTGAAAGTATTACGAGCTGGTAACTCGTGCGGGTGACAGCGAAAGTCACTGGTTAAAAGTATTAGTTTTAGTTCGTGTGATAATGGTCTAATTGCTGAATGAATGGGGATTATATGCCATGAGGGCAACGAGCGATCGGAATATGTATAATGCAAATCATCATTCTTTCTTTAAACGGGAAAAGAATCTATTTGTGAATTTCAACAGACTTTTAATAGCAGAAATTTGATAGCAAAGCTTTCTTAGAAGAAAAGTAATTTCAAGGAAATGTCATGTATATAAAATGAATTATATAATCAACAAGAAAAGTATCATAAATTATGGGAAAAGTATTTCAACGGAGACAAAGCCTTCGTAACACATGAATCAAGATCCATAGCTTAGGAAAATTAAAAGAATATAACTTATGAGAAAAAAATCTGTAACTTAGAGATAAGGGACATAACTTTCAAATCAAAGAAGAGTAACTTAGGAGAACATGTCTATATCATAGGAGAAAATGGTATGAAATTTTAAGAAAAGGTCCAGAATTGTGTCGAAAAGGCTTGATGGGCACAAAAATGTCTAACTTACGGAAAGAAAAGGATTTTACCTTTCAAGAACCGGTCTGTGAGATAGGCTAAAAAGGTACCAAACGTTCGAGAAAATGGCTAGGACTTAGGATTTAAAGGTCGTATTACACCTCAGGAGGAAAAAGCTCCTTACCACGAGGGTAAGCACCCCCATGCCTCACGAAGGCTTTGGGATGAAGCCAAAACGAAAAAGAAATAGAGTAATACAAACACACAATTGGTCAACAGAAAGAAAAGTGACATTGGATAAGAACAGCTTTTGGGATAACTGTACCTTCAAAAACCACAGTGACCTAAGTTGCAGCTAAATAAAAAAGACTTAACATTTCGATTAAAGTTTTACAGTATAACTTGCAATAAACGCTGACGCTGAAAAAAGAAAAAAGATTAACTGTCATGAAAAACTTTGAAACATTTGGAAAGAATGTAATACACGTCATACATCAGGGGAAAAGGAGATCAAGAAAACATCGTTGATTATAAAAAATCATGTTCTTTAAAGAAGAAAATCGTTTCTTATCGGAATAAACGTGAGAAATACCGTAAATGGGAATTAAATCACCGTAAATATGTGTTGAAACATCATAAACTGGAAGAAAAATCGCTATCGAATACGAGAAGAACACCAGAATCAATAGTAAAGCAGCACCAGCTGGGAGGAAAGAACTTTTTAGGGAAAAGTGGATGAATAAATATTTTTGAATTACAAATTATAATCATAATTCATAAATTATAAATCATGATAATAGATTACGGAAAGAAAGACAGTTACAGAATAAAAAGAAGAAATTTTGATGAGAAAAACTCCATAGATTTAGTAAAAAAATTAAAGAATCCTGTAGATTCCACAGCAGAGAATATCAATTAAGAAGAATTTCTATTTTCTTAATTGGCTCGTGTGGGAAACGCGCGTGTGACGGGCCGGCCCAGTCCAGCTCAAGTCCGGAAGACTAAAGACTCTCAAGATATGTCTCGCTTGCCGTTACCGTTCCCATTTTATTGTGTGTGTGTGTGTGTCAGCGCCGGAGGCTCGGGAAACTCCCACGGAGGTCAGTCGTCACCACAGGCTCTCTGACCACCGCCATTACACACACACGAATCTCAGGCATCACCGGGCGTGACGCGAGGCCGCAGAACGGTGACGGAGGGGGATTTTGTGGAGCAGGTGTTGCGGAGGAGGTGTGGTGGTGGTGGTAGCAGTAGTGGTGGCTGGCAGAGCCTTGAACAGTTTGCAACATCAATGACACTCTCGAAACGCCGTCGTCAACAGCTCTGCAACGCTGACTTACTCACTGTCGTAAGGTGCCAAAATCACTCGAAAAGTTTTCGGTCTTGTATCATTTAAGTATGGAAGAGATCGTATGGTCTTATATGTGTATTTACCTGCACAAGACACAGTTTCTCCCCATCCTATGTTATGACAGGCATCCACATTCGTCGATCTGGTCAACACTAATGTTACAGAATGTTTTGATGTTAGGCCAAATGAAGTATACGTGGACGATTTATTTGGCAGTGGAGGAGAGCCCGTGGACGCCCTCTAGGTGTTTCACGCTGTATCATTGTGTTATTTAACCCTACGGGACGTGGGGGATGATACGGACGCTCCATCACAAGTTTCGTGTTTGGTGTGTGGGTCACCTGTCGCTCTAGAGATATGGACCAGAGTGGCATATGCCCTTATGATAATCTATGATACATTGTCCCTTTGACTTAGCAGCCCCAAACTATATTGGCTTAGCACACACACACACACACACCCACCCATCCAGACACACACACGCACACACACACGCACACACACAGGGACATAAGACAGTATCGCTCCGTTTTAGTTTGAGTGTTGACAGCAAAAAATGAAGTCACCATACATTAGAAGGTAAAGAGTTTCATCTCTATGAAGGCTGAGAATATTGTGAGATCATTTTTTTTAACAAAAAAAAAATCTCACAACATTCTCAGCCTTCATAGAGATGAAAATCTTTACCTTCTCATTCCTGACGATTGTTAGCTACGATATGCAGGTTTTCACTTCCTCCAGAACTGTAGAGTATCCTCTTCAGTATTTCACTTCTCCGTCTTTATAGCCCCTTTTCATACAGCATTTAAGGCCTGGCCTTGACGTGGACTCTGTAACCCGTGACTGTCGCCTGCGACATGAAAATAAGAATTACATGAATGGGTTTTATGATGATTTTTAAGATATTTTCTCTGACGATTGATATACTGAACAACGGTACTATTCATCTTGTTCTGGAGAGACATTGAAGTAACTGTTTGTCAATATATTCTCACCACAAGTGTTACGTATCTTAAAAAAAACGTGTTCTTGCCACTTTTTTTTTTAACCTGATTGCTGCGTTCTGTGGCATAAACAGAGAAGTTCAAGGTCACCCACTAGAAAGCTTGCATTATGAAGATGAGCTTGGATGAACGCGACCAAGGAAAAAAAGAAGTGACTCGAGAGAAAACGGAAGTTGGGTTGATATCTTTCATACTTTCTAGTTTCTTTCCACGGATGGGAAATTGCCAATTACGACTAGACATGCGATTGCTTATCTTTAAACAGATTTCTCATTAACCATTATTAGTTATCTTAGAAGACTACATAGATATCATTAAGATATAAGCAAGTATGGGGACACATGTTCGACTGCCGTATGTACACTGAGGTCTGCAGATGTTTGACTGAATTATAGATAAAATAAAGTATAGTTTGATGTATGAGGTGTTGGATTCTATTATAAGGGTAACAGGACCCATAGTGTGCTGTAAATGGTGTATGACTGTGTTTTATACGTAACATGAACTGTTTCGATGTTTTACTTGCTCTTATTATGACTTTACAGATGCTTTAGGTATATAACTGCTAATTTTGATGACATGATTTAACTGCACAAATCCAGATGATGGTGACTGCTTTCGCTCATCAGTTAGGACTCTTAAGGATATGAGGCCGACTGTGTCCAGATGCTTGCAGCTAAGGTACTGGGTGACGCCTTGTATTCATTCATTTGGGGACTTCATCAATCATTCGGTTGATACTGAAAGACTTATTGAGTTAAGCAGGTGATTAGCAGTAACATAATTATAGGTTCATATCACATTAGTGAACTAGTCACTTGTAGTTATCCCTTGTATGGTTGTACTAATAGTTTGGCCTTGTGTTGTTGAACTTGTAATTTTTAGCTTGTAAAATCAGTAAGTTCCTAGCTGTTGTATAAGTATGTAAACAAGTGAGAGTTATTCTAATTATGGGGCTGAAAGTGGTTCGGCGATTCTATCTGGCGGCTTGCGGCAACAATCCGAGTGAATAATGAGGGGCGACAACGAACCAAAAGTTTCCCTTCTTGGTAATTATTTTGATATCCAGGTCTGTGACACACCAGGAAGTGTACTTTCGTTCGGAAATTCTCTCAGGCATTCTCAGGGAAATGGGTGGCATGATGTGCTTAAAGAATGTAATTGTTATTTCCCCAGAGGAGAATTTAGTTCACAGTGTTACACCAAAAGGTCTAAAGAACCAAGTAACGAAGAACCATTCCCGCGTGTATTCCAGAGGGCGTAGTTTAAGGCAATGTTATAGAGACGAGGAGGAAAATGTCTTTTCTCCTACGAGTTTGAAAGCGTAAGGATCTGGTGAAAGCCTCCCTCGGCCACACGCTCACGGTGTGTGTGTGTGTGTGTGTCGCGCGGCACGGCTGGGCGTGAGTCTCTCCCGCTAGCCAGTTCGACGACTCAGTCGTTTACAGGAGCCGCCATTGGCCGCAGGTCTTCCAGCGCGCGCGCGTGTGCGTACGTCACCAACCGGTTATTTCTGGAAGTCTGGAACTCTCGTGGTGGATATTGTCGCCTTCTTCTTTCGGTCGGGAGGCGCGCGCGCGTGTGCGTGTGTGTGTGTGTGTGTGTATACAAATGTGTCATTCCCGCCTGAAGTGCTATCACTCCCGCGTGTGTCCACCCTGAAAACTTTAGAGCTGATTCCATATTAAAAGAAGATACGGCAGTGGATCGCGTTCTGAGGGGGTAATCGTCGACGCGCACACATACCCCACGAGAGAGAGAGAAGAGAAAGAGGCACATCTAGCGCCAGTGCCACCATGAGTTTCAACGCCAGCGTCAGGAACCCCCGTCCCTCGCAGAAGCAGCAGAGGGTGAGGAGGTCGTCGCATTACGGAAGGTCTCTCGAGCGTGGAGGGGAGATGCCCAGCCTAGACTCGGGTATGTGCTCTATGGACAGCGTAGAGCTCATCTCCCACATCTCGTTCTCCTCCTCCTCCACGCACACCGCCACGACGACGCTGGTGTCTTCGCCAGAACCAGAGCCCAGGTTCCTCACCCCGGCCATACTACAGACTCACCTCTGCAAGAACCTCCGTGACGAGAAGAGGTAAAAAGTCTTTAAACGCTTGTCTGATCGCCCCACATATTTGAGGCTTGGTACGCGCGCGTACGTAAGCTTCCCAAGTCACATTTCACGCTACGGATTTTCTCGTCATATTTCAGTGGTATGAATATCACCGTGATGATATTCAAGGTTATAGAGCGGGCCCAGGTTGTAATCTAGCTCAGCGGATGGTGAGGTAACAGCTGATTGCCATCATACGTCTGTTGTGTATTGTTTCCTACGCTGTTTTCATACATCCGATTATCAAACTGTGGTGTAAGATAGATACGTGGTTTGTGGGGAGAGTACACCGTACAGCTGTTACGTACGGAGGTTAGCGGTAGGTTCTTGAGCTATGCTGTACAGTGGGTTGATGGCAAGGTATTTGATGAGGTAAACTCATTAGTATGTGTTCTTGTGTAGGTATGTCCGCATTCTTCGTAATACACCTGATAAGGAAATCAAACACCATGAGCCTGGCCTTAAACATACAGGAAACTTAAGTATACTCTTATGAATACGTCCTCGCACACACACACACACACACACACACGCCTGTCAATTGATAAAAGCTCCACATGAAGACAGATGTTACGTCATTTCCCCCAGATCCCACCATCAGACGACAGTACGTGCAAAAGAAGAGCACGTTTGCAGACTTCCTGCTGAAGGAGACACCAGTTATTACCGGTCACTGAAATAGACTCCACGCTGGCCTCGCCTTCCGAGCTTCACATGTCTTATATGATTTTTCTTTTCATTTTGGTTTAGTAAAGTCTCGAATTTCTGTGTCCATTAATGCAGGGGAGGTTGCTATCTCGCATCAGTCGTCTCAGCGCTTGCGACGCTACGATTAACAGCAGTTAGCGAGCGCACACGTTCGCCTGCGGCTCCTGAAGGCTGCGGGTCCTTCGGCACGTCCCTACTGCGGCTTACAGACACCACCAGCAACTTGAAGCAACATTGTGTTTAAAGCTGTTATCATCGTGGGCTAAGCTGGTTCGTCGTCTCTTGCCGCGAGACAAAGAATTCTCGCGTTTCATTGTCTCTCGTCTTGGGTCAAAAAGATTTATTTTCGTAGTCTTTCCTTTTCGCCTTTTGTATTATTCTCTCTTGTTTAGCCTTCATGAGTTCGTTTGCATAACTGTTTTCTAGGTAAATTAGTCTCTGTGATTCCTTGAACGAAACTGCTTCTGTGCGTTGATACTTCCATAGATTCCACATTTTGGACGCAGACGAGCACAGCAAATAACAGAAACTTAGAGACAATGAGAAACAGCGACACGCTAACGAAATATTCAACTTATTCCAACGCAGTGTTTCCGAGATTTCCTCTCAGCGCTAGAATTTAGACACGCATTCCCTCTGCCCTAAACTGCGTCTCATGACCGTAAAAATCGCGATTCGGAACACCTGTCAAATATGAAGAACCTATGTTAACAGAATTCCCATAATTTTTTGCTCGCTCCGTGATCTCGTCTCTGCTCTCCTAGTCCACACTCGAACATTCTCCAGTAATCTTTTCTCTGTTAGTTTTAGATTTTGATGATAATTTCGGTCAATTGTGTCAGTTAATTAAGATATCATCGAAGATAGCATATCATCGTAGACGTCTGTGATAGTTGAAAGAGAGCAGGTCATAATTTTGGCGCTCATAGTCTACTCAGCACAGTCATATGGATGATCTTGGGAGCAATAAGTTTTATTTATCTAAAGAAAGCGATACTGGTTGAATTACAAATTGAAATAATGTTTAAGCTTAATTTTCAAGTATAATGAGACCCTAGGGAGATTTAAGGGTTGTTATTCTTGTCTCATAAGATCATAGAGAGATTATCATAAGAACACTGGGAGATTCATATCGTTTTCTGAAGAAGTTTTGGAGCAGAAAACTGAACTGTTGAAGCTACGGACACTGGCATAGATTCTCTTCAGGTCTTGACATTATTATCTGGATGACTTTGAAATGTTAATACAACATTGTTTAGAAACTGGCACACAAATTTTTTTGTAAATAAACCTTTGTAATGAGTCGTAAACCGCTACAGGTGGGATTAATGGCTGCAGCTGGACCGCTTGCCCACCTGGCTGTTGACTTTCTCTCCTCTGGTTGAGTCTGGTAGAGTCTACCACATCACAGATGGCTGCCAGATTTCCATAAGCCTAATCAAGCTAGAACTATAGCTGGATTACTAAAGTGTGTTTGAATTTCATGTCTTTTCTACAGACACCATTCGTCTATCCCCTTGTATTCTGCTGGTTGCCTTGTCTTCACTATTTGCCTCTTGTTTTGGTACCTTATCTTCACTATTTTCCTCGTCTTTTTTATATTTTTTCTCCTTTTTTTTCACTCAGGGTCTGACCTCGTTGAAGATTTCTATCCATGACAAGAGAACCTAGAGTTCATAGTATCGAATACAAAAATTTCTGTGTCTTTTCCATCGACTGAACACACATTGGCTCTTCTGTAACAAATCTTCTTCACTATTGCTGCGTTTTTAGGATCTTGTTTCTTTTTCTCGTTTCAAAAAATGACATCCAGACGGCCTGTGTTATTTGAGATTACTGATACATCATCGAAGGCTGCACAAGATACCGGAAGCTAAGGTACTTACGTACAGTGTCACGTACTGAGATTTACATATAATTTTCTCGAGATTGTAATATCTTACACACTCAAGGGTAGCAATTTAAGCAAATGTCAAACTGTTATGGATTGAATTGCTTTATTTAAAACATCAGGAAAGGCACGTAGCGAATTAGTTTTTTTTATGGGTGTTATACATTCTAAGAATATTCTATATTTTGTTAGTTTCCTAACGAGATGATGACTGAATGTCATGTTGCGGGCTCTGGTTGTTATATCCTTCCATTACTGGGAGATATGTTGACATCAACAAACTGGAATAAAACCTAGTTTTTTTTTGCGTGTTTATGGAGTGATAGAGAGAGAGAGAGATAGATATAGATGAGTAGATAGATAGATAGATAGATAGATAGATAGATAGATAGATAGGTAGATAGATAGAGATATAGATAGATAGATAGATAGATAGATAGATAGATAGATAGATAAAGATAGATAGATAGAGATAGATAGATAGATAGATAGATAGAGAGAGAGAGAGAGAGAGAGAGAGAGAGAGAGAGAGA
>JAUUDW010008614.1:0-17653 GCA_032361385.1 Panulirus guttatus | reverse complement strand
GAGAGAGTGAAATTAAGCACAGTTGATACTTTTGTTTATTACATCCTCAGACACAGAGAGAATTGTACAAGGGTAGGGAGTGGTTTTATGCCCAGGCAAACCAGAGGTGTGGCCTCCCCAGGCAATCTTCTTACGAAATCAGGCAGTCTCCTGACCTGACCTGATGATGCCAGGGGCGATGACATCCACTAAACTGCCCTGACACGTTGACAAGACAATCGAGTACCACATGTTCCAGTAGAGATGTCATCAGGAAACACTACGTTTCCCTTGCTTGCTATGCACTTAATGAAGATGAGAGGAAACACTGCAGAAGTCTCGAAGGCCAGGGTCAAAGTTCAGGAAAGTGCTGAAAGGGCACGTGGTGTCCATTATCTGCAGAACCTTCACTTCACCATGAAGAAACAAATGCGCGACACACCACTGGAGAGAGTGAAATTAAGCACAATTAGTATTTTCATTTATTACATCTTCACGCTGTTTCCCACGTGAGCGAGGTAATGCCAGGAAACAGACTAAGAAGGACCTGTCCACTCATATACACACATATATACTTACATGCACATATATGCACAGTACATATATATATATACATACTAACATATACATACATACATACATACACATACAAATGAATATGCACATATACACAGGTATATATGTATACTTGCTCGCTCCCATCCATTCCTGACGCCACCCCGCCCCACAGAACAGAGCATTGCCACCCCCTGCATCACCGAGGTATTGCCAGGAAACAGACGAAAAAGGCCATATTCGCTCACACTCAGTCTCTAGCTGTCATGTGTAATGCACCGAAACCAAAGCTCCCTATCCACATCCAGGCCCCACAGACCTTTCCATGGTTCACCCCAGATGTTTCATATGCCCTGGCTCAGTCCACTGAACAGCACATCGACCCCAGTATACCACATCGTTCCATTTCACTCTTTCCGTGTTTGCCTTCACCCTCCTGCATGTTCAGGCTGCGACCACTCAAAATCCCTTTCGCTCCATCCTTCCACCTCGTTTGGTCTCCTGCTTCTCCTTGCTCCCTCCACTTCTGACACATATATCCTCTTTGTCAACCTTACCTTACTCATTCGTTCCATACGTCCAAACCATATATATGAAGCTATAATGAATCCAATGCAACGCAACATTGCCTAGCTTTTGCAGCACCAATGGACGGTAAACTCCAGACGAACACCTACACCATAATTTGCAGTGCACATAACACACAAATGAAAGCTTAGATGACTACAGAGCATGTCAATGGACATATGAATTATTTCCACTACTCTTAAAGTTGCCTACCTTCTGGGAGTGCCTACTATGGACTCATGTGGTGCTGCTGGTCACAGCCAGAAAAACCTCACATCTCAGTCACCCACAGATCATATTGGTGTGTTAGCAGAATCATATGCCCACTATTGCCATTCTTAAAAAAAAATCTAAAGTGTGGTAATAGTATTTATGTTTATATCCTGGATAAAATTAAGTTTTTTTCCCATTTATTCATGAATATATAAAGGATATGAGTGTGGTGTAAACTTTTGTCTGGAAAACACTTTGCATAATAAGATTAGATGTATGTAGTGAAATCAAATTCAGAAAAAAAAATGACATGAAAAACAAGCTTCCATGCCACCAACTTAGGCCATCCCACACCAATTAAGAATACTACTACAACAGCTTAAGAAATAAACACTTTTATGATAAAAAATTCTGGATTACATCTGAGAGTTGGGTTAAGATACATCTGATAAATCTATCTACCTATATCTCTGATATCTGTACCCTCATGCAACTCCCTCAAAAGGTAGCCACAGCAACAGCATATTCGTAAACAGTGAACTCAAGTGCCGCTTCAGTCTTCAGTGCCTTACCCTTAACAGGCTACTAGCAGAGGGTAACTCTAGTGCAGTGTTTGCAGAGGCTCCTACCTAATGTTCCAACAGATTGCATCTACCTAGTGTCTCTCTCTAATATTCCAACCTGCTACTACCCAATGCTCCTGCCTAATGTTCCAACTTACTACTTCTACCTGCTGTTTCTAACTAATACTCCTACCTAAATGTTCCTGCCTACTACTACTGTCTATTGCTCTTACCATTTTACCAAAATGCAGGGATATCACATAGTGCTCACCAAATGAAAATCCAGAGTTATGAAGAATAAGCTGCGTGGGTTAAGTGTTGTCAAGTGTTAAGTGAGGCAAGGAAAGATTGTACGTTTACACACACAATGCCATTAGTCCATGAGTGGATGAGACAGAAAGAAAAGACAGCTACCTCGGTCAGAGAAGTACAACTTGACAACCACTGAAGTATTGGCTCAATACACAGCCATCACTGACCCTCCCGATATCCTAGCGGATAAATGTCAATTCACACATATTAGTGCAGTATCAGTTCAGTGTCAGTGACATCCGTGATGCTTTAGTGACGTCTATGCACACATATCCGACGTGACTCCGTACAGTGTGATATCAGTGATTTCCAAAATGGCAAAGTTTTCAGACATGGAGTTATCAGTGATTGCCATAATTCTTGATGAAGAGGAGGAGGCTGAGCATAAGGTGAAGAAAAGAAAGTGGGTACATGAAGCGTGGAAGAAAAGAGAAAGCGAGAGTTTGCTACTCTGTACAAGGAATTAATCGATGAAACAAAATTTTCCAGTACTTTAGAATGTCCAAAAACTGTTTCAACATATTGCTCAATAAAACAGAAGCTCACCTGAAATATCTTGTTTGAAAGCTGTCCATGTATTTCAGTTGTGACAAATCATACAGAACACGATGATTTCGTACCAGTTCAATTAGTAGTTCGTCATTCATTTTCTTGAGCCACTCACAACACTCCTCCGACGTCCGTGAAAAACTAAGAAATATCGGTGGCGACGATATTAAACTTCACGGCACGGAGACGGAACTGACACTGCGCCGGACATGTGTGAATGCGTCAGCTAAATTCAAAGTAACGATATTTTTTCGCTGACACTGACGAACTGAGCGGACACGGCACTGATACTGCACTGGTATGTGTTAATCAACCTTAACTCTCCCATATATCGTAATACGTTCTACAAGGGCTCTCTGTCAACCCTATAATACACTTTCCCCAGACCTATAAATGCCACAGACAATTTAGGTCCTTTCTCAAAGTGTTTCTCGCACCGATTTTTTTCATAGCAAACACCTAGTCCACACACCTAAAATCTCTTAGAGCTACATTGCTCCTCCTCATATGCAAAGTGCTTACCACAACCCTCGCAGTGTGCAACCACAAAAGACTCGAAGCGAGGATGGGAGCTCCACAGCTACTGCAAGAACTCCTCTTTTTTCTTTTTCCGTCCTGTTCCTCTTGTGTACATACATGCTATTCACTTGTTGGACGCCTGCGAATGTCAGTGGCTAGCTAGCCTTGGCAGGCCACATGGAGTTGCCAGAGGGGATCAGCGGCGTAAGGGAATACGGTCATTATTCCGTAACCAAAACCTGGACGTTCCCTCTGTAATATGAGGATTCGCTTCTGTCCGTTTTGTCTTTACATGAGGCCAGTTCTTAGGCATCTTATCATGGACCAAATAAACATCAGAAAGCCTGAAAATCTAACCAACAACATTGTCATCCCCTTTCCTGAGACACGACAGCAACCCCATCCACTCCCACCTCTTTTGCCACACTTTATCTTATGCTTCTTCTTTTATTTAACAAACCATTCACCATAACTCTCTCACCACACATGCCATTCCGTCCCAATGACACCAAATCCACCGTCCATCATCTATCACGTTCAGCAGTCCTTCAAAATGTTCACTCCCTCTCTTCCTCACACCTCTCTGCCTGTTACCACTGCCTCATCCCTTTCTTTTATATCTCCCCCATTTGTGGGCGAAGAAAGTCGTGAGTAAACGAAAATGGGGAGTGGGTGAAGAATAAAAGGTATATAGGAAATCATTCCTTTTTTATGTTGAAGGCTCCAGTCAAGGACAAAAGTCCACATCAAGGACGGGCCTTAATTGAAATATAAAGAACATTAAGAAACGGAAAAAGAAAAGACAAGGGAAAGCATTTACGAATTTTTGAGAAAGTGAAAAACCTGTCTTTTGAAATGTGCCAGATTATAGTTACTGGGAAAGACATGAGAAGGTAGAGAGTTCCAACGCTTCGACGTGTAGGGAAAGAAGCAGTTATCAAAACGGCACACACTTAAGTTGCCGTTGACCACACAATAATCATGTGACGCAGCAGCTTCCCGAGTATTGCGTGGTCTAGCTAATGGAGGGGGCACACAAGCAGCCAGCTCTTGGGAGCAAAAACCTAAGTAATACCTGTAGAAGAGGGAAACTGAACCAATATTGCAGCATAGGCAAAGTGGATCACGGTTTGAAGTTGGCCTGGGAGAGTTTATGAGTCACACCACTTTCGACTCAACTCTGTCTGGTAAGGATGCAGTGCTAGAACCAGCCCAGATGTTTGGGCAGTACTCCATACAAGGACAGATCAATCCTTTGTATAAATGGCGCAAATGTTCTGAAGAAAAGATGATTAGACATCTAAGCAGAACTCCTAATTTCAGAGAGGCAGACTTAGTAATTTCTGTAACGTGGAGTTTCTAAGAAAGAGTGGATGTTACAGTAATAGCAAGTATGTTCATTGAGAGGTGGAATTACAGTACCTTCAAAGGAAAGAGGAAAGTTGTGAGGAATTTTTGTTAGAGAAATGGGTAGAAACTGGATCTTGGAGGCATTAGATTTAACCAGATTTCATATACCCCACTGAGACATTCTGTCCAATTGTGAGTTTATTTAGTAAGTTGTGTTGAGACGGAGATGCAAATCGAGTTAGAGAAGAAGGAGCAGAATTGAAGGACATGGAGGAATGGACTGTTGAATCGTTAGTGTATGAGTGCATTTGGTTATTTGTGGAAGATAGAAAATCATTGATAAAAAGTAGAAAAAGCATATGGAACAGGACAGAACCTTGAGGGACATCGCTTTTATTGGAGAAGGAGAAGGCTAATCCATCAACAACCCCGGAGGTAGATCGGCCTGAGAAGAAGCTGGATATGAGGGAGCAAAGTGAGGAAGGGAATCCAAAAGAGGGGAGCTTAAAGATGAGTTCCTGATGCTACATCCTGTCTAAAGCTTTGGAATGTCAAGATCAACTACATAGGATTCAGAGATTATGGCCAGACATTAGTAAGATAAGGAAATCAACAAAGATAGATTTGTAAGAGGACATAATGTGAAAAAAATGAAAAAAGAAGTGAAGTACGGTTAACCCCTGTTCCAACAGACTGATTTCTAAAGAACATAAATGAATGAGATATAGGCAAATGTAATGGAAACTTACCTTATTCTTTCATGGCTGGACTTGTTCATTGGGTAGCAGTCACTACTCTGAATCAGCAGTAAGTAGCTACAAGGTTACTTGAATCATCTCCTTGTCAGAAATGGGGCTCATGATGCTCAGTCATTTTCAGCTTTTTAACGATGCTGAGGTGTTCCTGAATCTTTTAGCCTGTTCATCACTGATAACCCTCTTACCTTCTAAGATATGATTTAAAAAGACAGGCCTTTGTACCATACAAAATGCTGCATCAAAATGAGAACATGGGCACTGAGTTTGTGTTGACGAAGTGGGTGCTTATCACAGAGTTGTAGACAGTGACCACGCTATGTCTTGTTTCATATTGAAATTTCTACTTATCTCACTAGGTGTAAAGGCACAAGTGATATTGCAAAATTACTGTTGAATTATTGTAAATCAATGTAAAATTGTTTGTATTTGTGCAGATAGAACTTTGTATGTTAGTAGAATAGATAAAAAATGCACCGAGGTGATGTGCAACAGGCTGTCACATTTTCCTTACAACCAGTAGATGGACTATTCTCTTACATTCCAATCTCAGTTTGATGAGTTTTAAGCTTACCTAACTATGTGATGTAGCAGACATTTATGAAAGTTTCCATTAGATCCTAAACTTATCCTGGTGGCATCTGAAGGGTCCGTTAGAAGTAGATTTCCAAAATGTTGAACTCTGGTAGAATGGAATTTTTATGTATTTTTAAAGGGAGATTGGTTGAATTAATGAAATGTGTAAATAGTATAAAAAGAAATTAAATGCAATAAGAAAGAAAGCATAAGAAAAAGCATCACGAGTGTAGACCTCCATCCTTTTAAGATACAGATTGGTAATTACGCACATGCATAGACTCGTCATATGATTGATTTTTTTCATTTCTTGGCAGGGCTTCAGATAGTACGAGATGCCTGTAAAGGTCAGTTAGACGGAGGACAGATTGGTTCATGCGAAATTTCTTTTTACCCTGGCCATGTTTCTGGTGGAAGATACATGGCTGATACTCAAACTGCAGGGTAAGATGTGGCATATACTTTTTTTATGAATAATTAACAACTTGTTTATTTGCATGTTCTAGGTATTGTCACTGAATACTTTGTCATTTACCAAGCCTTAGTGACATTTAGCCTGGGGAACTGCCTACTTTTTTTCTGTATGTTCATTATTGTTATGCTGGAAGAGCTGAACAGGTGTAATAAGTGTTCCCCCGGACAAATGAAAAGTAGCAAAATTTTGAAATATGGATGAAAGTGTGTGACAGTTAATGATTGGGAAATGTACAAGGGGAACCAGTAGATCAGAAGTAAAGTGCAGGGGCAGGAAAAGAGGGCATATGAGAGATGATGAGGTGGGAGACCATCAACAAACTCTAGGGAATATAAGTATGTGTTTGGGAAAGAGGTGAATAGTGTGAGAACAAGAGAACAATTGAAAGCAGCAGTGTGGGGGAGCAGTTGGGGAAAGGGTAACAGATGAAGAAGAGATAGAGTGAGTATTCTGATGGACTTTTGAGTGTATTAGATGATAGGATGGCAGTTGTAGTGTGTTTAGGATGTGGACGTACATGGAACAAGAGAGTCTTTGCAAATGGTTTGGTGAAAAGAAAAGAGATGGTGACAGCCTTGCGTAAGTTTAAGTGTGTCAAAGCAGTTGGAGTGGATGAAATAGTAGTTGAACTTATTGAAAGAGGATATATATATATATATATGGCTCAAGATGAGGTGCCTACACATTACAGTAGTGTTGTCATCGATAGAAAAAGTGTGTATCAGTATGTCGCTTTTAAAACATTTGAAATAACAGTATATCTCAGTATTTTATCTTTATAAAGCAAATTGTTATTTATTCATTCTACAGTTAGACTGCAAAATGAAACAATATTTCGAGAATTATTGGTAGAATAATGTGTAGAGCACCAACAGACATCACAAGTAGTTAACACACTTGCCCCAAGTACACCTCCGACTAGTGCTTACGATTAAGATATCCCTCGCATTAGTTTTGCTTCCACTGTACGGCATGACATTCATGCAGAACTGTATACTGTTTTATTTTAGCAGGCTGCATATCTTCATTTAGTTAGTGGATTCCAGAATATTTCCCAATGTCACTTTTTTTATATGATTTAATGTCAAATATTCTTATAACCCTTTCATAATTAGACTCTATACTAGCCAGCCTTGTTTAACTACATTTTGTTATCCAAAATTTTGAGTTGTGACTGATGGGGAAATACTATAAAATTTGGTAAATATGTTAAGGAATGTGTTTTTGCTATGGTGTACTGTCTTTCTTCTTCCATTGACAATGGTGGATTCTCACAATTCACCCATCTTTGTTCCATATTTGGGTAAAAATAATCTGGATATGTACAGCACACTGACATGTAGACCTTACATGCATTTATGGTTTGATTTTGATTGAATTATATCACAAAAGTACTTTTTGTTAGCTTTAAGTTATTGATTGTGCATAAGGACAAAATTGAAAGAAGAATATTGACCATACATTGATATTGGCAATATCAGTGACAGCTCTGCTGTGTAGAGCTAGTGTAAAAGGGAAAAGGGACTAAAGTGAATGTTCAAATTACAGAGGTGTATCTGTTGATTACACTTGGTAAGTTTGATAAAAAGCTGGATGTTTCCTTTATTTATTTGACTGAAATCATTAACATAAAGAAGTTGAAGTTAATTATCTCTGATTAAAGGTATTTATTTCAGGAGTGTGAGCTTATTAGTCCAGTCTGTCCTACCGTGTGCACTTTTTGGTAACTCTCCCTCACATTTTGTGCTGCGTGGTGGGACAAATGCTGACTTTGCTCCACAGATTGACTATACGATACAGGTAAGAGTAATTGCTAATACCGTAGAACTCAGTATTTTCACTGCTAAATGATGGAAAACTTTGCAAATAAGTGAAAAAGATGCATTACTCACTTCTCAACTGCTGATATCTTATTTGTACATAACTGGGATAGAGTTCTTCACTTTTACGGCAACATCACCTTAAATTTGATTTACTCTCATGTAGCATTTTAGGCATTTGTAGACTGCTCACCTCCAGTTTCTTTACTTAGTTTGTTTCAGCCACTCATACATTAAAACAGTACTCCTCATTCTTTCTAACAAGCCTCATAGGACTCCAGGTTATTGTCGTTGCCTAACAAAAAGAACTGTTCACTGATTTAGAAACTTGAAAGATGCTGTGTTTTTAGGTTGTTAGTGATATTTATGGATGACAGATGGAATCATGCAGCACCTGGGAATTTAAAACATTGCTGCCAAAATCATTTCCAGTCTACATGGCACGTTGCAGCCTTCTTAGCAAACCAGTGTACTGGCATGTTGTAGCTGAAAGGCTGAGGGAGATTGTATGCATCAGTAGATGAATGTGTAGAGTGTTTTATTGAACACTCTGTGTGAAAAGATGTTGATTTAATTTAAATGTAAAACAGAATGGTTTAGGAGTAATGTTGTAGAATCTTGTACTCTTAAAAATGTACTGATAATTTTTTTCTGATTTTTCAGGTCTTTAGAAAAGTTGTCTCTTGGTTTGGAGCAGAGTTTAAACTGTTCATCAACAGAAGGTAATGTTTGAGAACTTTGGTCCTAAACCTGGCTAGAACAGATACTCTTATGCTTGTGTCTGAGAAGTATATATGAATATATGGAAGAGAGTTTGAAGGCTAATCGTAGATACATTGGAAGGATTATGCATGCAGTGGGGATGATTTGAGTATGATTCTTGAAGGAGATCCTTTATGAGTCATCTGCCATATTATGAGACCACTGATGAAGGGAAATGCTATTATGTTGAATTTTAGAAAAATTTTACAAATATATTTTTTGAGATTATAGAAAAAACAGGATTTTTTTTCTTTTTTTTGAAAGGAAATGCAGTACTGGAAATCACTAGTTATGGGGACTCTGTTGTCATGGTCAACTATTCAAGGGAGTTTCAGGTGGGAACAGGTGTCAGAGATATAGACAGATAGAGTGCTGTTACCTAGTTATTTTTTCTTTATATGTACATGACATTTACTTGTACTCTGAAAGATTTGCATAGTTGTCTTATGATGTTGAACAGTAGTATAGGATTTTAGTATTCTTTTATTGTTTCAAGTTAGCTGGATTGTTTACAACAGAATTTGTGCTTCCATTGCTCTCTACCTTCTGACAGTATAGAACTCTTTGTTCACCAAGATGCTACATAACTTGTCACTGCAGGATGAGTAAAAAAAACAATCAAAATTGTTTTTATTATAAAGGCTCTAGCCATGGATGGAAATTCTCACCGAGTCCAAAATTTGTTTGAAGTGGAAAGTTTTTATTTTTAAAAAGGGATAGGCCATATCTTGTGCCATATTTTGTTAGGAGAAACATCAAGCATACCAGTTTAGGGAAATAAACCAGACATCACAGTGGTCCTTCCTTGAGTTGCTAGTAGCCATTATTAATTATGACCCAATGGTTTCCTGAGCACTGTTATATGTAGCTAATAGTGGTAGCATGCAGGCAGCTAGCTCCTTGGAGATGAGATAGAAGTTATATCTGTAGAAGAGACAGAAAACCAAAAACCTGGCATAAAAGACACTTATAGCCTTCCACTACTTTTCTTTTCTCTCAGCAAACAATACAATATCATCTGCAAACAGGCTTGTCATTAGCACTGTACCTCACCACTTCACTCCATCTCTGCAATCCCATTCCTTACCTTTGCTTTCATCTCTCTTATCACTCCAACTGTATATATGTTAAAATGCCACAGTGACATCACACAGCCTTGCCTTACATCCACCTGTATACCAAAACTTTTGCTTATCTTGCATTTGGTCCTCTTTAAAAAGCTTTTACACCATCCAACAGTTGTTCCCCAACCCCATATATCTTTGATGTCTCATAAAGCATTCCATTTGACTCTGTCATACGCTTTTTCCAGATCCATGAAAGCTGCAGAAAACTTCTTACCTTTGTATAGATGCTTTTCAACAGTCACTCTCACCAAAAAAATCTTATCAACATATCCTTTATCTTTCATAAACCCTTTTCGTCCTCACTTACTCTGCATTCAGTCACTTATTACTCTATAAATAAACACCTATACATTTTTCTTGGTATACTTAACAGACTTATTCCCTTATAAATGCCACATACATCCATAGCACCTTTTTCAAAAGAAAAGATTGTGTTAATAATCATTAGGATTTCCTGAACACATTAGCATATTACACATATAAGAAACTTTAAGGGCACTTTGCTGTATTAATAGGGGCCTTTGGTCCCCAACCTTGTATTTTTGCTGCAAACCATTAAGCTGAAATTCACATGATTTCTTATCTCTATTGCTGGGAGTATCATGACGGTTGTTTATATTCTATGAAAGTTTATCCCAACTTTAGAGTTCCTCTGTAGACGTGACATTCCATCCAGTTAACAGTAGCAAAGATCATGGTACAGTATTTGCAAGGTGGCTTTGATTCTCCTGTACATGAGATCTTTCTGTATGGAACATTAGTCTTAGAAGATTCTGAAACTCATTGGACACCATGGTCATCAGATACCTGTTTCTGGATGTTTGGGAAACACCTTGTTTTATCCTAGGAAACGTGATTTTCAGTACTATCTCCTTGTACTTTCTGCTCTCGTGCATGTAAGGCCAAGTAGGTTCCTTCATCCTTCTTGAACATGCCTTGTTCTCAAAAGAAAAACCCTGCTAATGGGAGGAATGGGGTTGGAATTATAATAGAACTTTTTTCCTGTAAGGGAGTTTTGTAAGCAATCCTTCACTTTTTTCTACCCATCTATTCCACTATCTTTTGCTTGACTCCTCTCAAGGTAATCCTGTTGCTTCAGAAAGGAAAATTGAAGAACATAGTAAAGCAGGACAGGGAGCTGGTAAGCAAGTTAGGGTAGGAATCTCAAACATGAACAGGTGAGCTTTATATGGATAATGGAAGATCTCTCAGCAAGCACCTGTCATACAGAGTGCAGGAGGATTGATATCCCCTGTTTGAGCATTTGGTGTACATACTTCAAAGCCCCATTTTTTGGCTGATTTCTTGAATTTTTAAAGGAGGGAGTTACAATAGCATGTTTCTACCATGTCTCAGAGAAGTCACTTGTTACATATTTTTATTGTAGTTATCCTATCCATTTCTTTTCATTTTCATATTTTTCATTAATGTGAATTTTTGAAAGTATTATTGAAATTCTTTATATTCCAGGGGTTTCTATCCTCAAGGAAAAGGTGAAGTATCTCTTGAAGTAAAACCTCTTGTTGATGGTCTGTATGCAGCTGATTTCACAGATTTTGGTGAGCTTATATCAGTGTATGGAAGAGCATACGTTTCTGGAACCATTCCTGTGAAGGTAAATGTTTTATTTGTTGCTATTGTATGTAATGCATAGTGTTTCCTCTTCTCAATCTAAAAATCATGGAATTTATCACCTGATGCTGATCTTCACATTTAATCTTCTCTCCATTAACAAATGAAATTTTACCTTTTCTTTACCCTTCATTTTGTTCATATTTCTGTACTCTGTATATAGTTTTATGTCGTATTTGCTATTTTTCTCTTCTGTGAACATTCATTATCTTTTTCTTAGAACATCATCAGTTGTGACGTTTAAAAGAATTCAGTTACCATATTTCATAGTGTATAAGTTGACCCCCCTATTTTTTATCTCAAATTGTGGGAATTAGGTCGACATGATGTATAGTTGACCTTTAATTTTCAGGAAATTTTTGCTATGTTCATGACTGTAAGAAAGCCGTGAAAATTTCCCGACCGTGAAAACACGATACAGTAATGCTCATGTTTCCGGTAGGCCTACTCTGGTATTTAGCTGTGCCCATTCATTGGCGGTGATCAGGGGATTGTAAGGATCATCAGCACGAGAAGAGCTGCTAGAATCACTACTACTGCTGTCATCGTTGTCTTCCCAGAGAATGTCATCCTCCTCACCAACTTCTTGCTCACACCAAACTGATGTTCTGCAGAACTGTTGTTAGTTTTGAGAGCCACATCAACTACTCTAATCTTAAACTTTGCATCATATTTCATTCGCTTCGGAGGCATTTCAACGATCTCTGGATATTTTACCAGACAGTAGAAGAACACTGCACAGATTGCTACAGTATGTGATAACACTGGAACATCTGCTATTCAGCTGTCAATCACCGTCATAAATCCCACCCACTCAAAATTTTATCCTTTCCAGCAGTCCAAGACAGCAATCGGTTTTCTTCCTGCACACTGGACTGGCGGAACGGACGTGGTGTGAACGGTGCCACAGAAAATGCATTTTTCTATTCAGTATTCGTTACGGACTGCCGTTACGGACTGCTGAAACGGAGGCAGTAAGTACGGGCAGTAATGCCAAGTATGGCTGTTGGAACAGCTAATTTACGGTGTACTAATAGTTGACACAGTGTATAAGTCAACCCCCCAAGTTATAGGGTCCAAATATAGCCTTCAAAAATCGACTTATACACCGTGAAATACGGTATATGGAGTAAAGAGCGGTAAAATTTTGTGCCTGGCAGTGCCGTTGCTCCAGACCTGGCGTCAAACCACCAGGCAGTCTGATTTCACTCAACTATGGGCAAGGGCAATCCGCTGATTTGCCTTTCAAAGCTGCCACAAAGTGTCTGATGATGGACTTAACACTCATGCCCATTGGGCACTGCTCGATAGCATGGATGCTCCTTTAAAAAGTGCTCTAGCTTCATGCACAAAGTAATTTTCAAACCATTCAAGAAAAAGTTAAGTTGCCATCCACCCTTTCTTATTACCACAGTAGATAAGAGGAAGATTTTTCTTTCCTTTAAAGGCCCTAGAGTGAACACTCTTACCAATTACCATCAGCATGGTTTCATGTGTTCCTGCAGCATTGCTGCATCCAAGAATTGTTACCCTATCTTTGGAATCCTTACCCCCAGATGGAGACTTCTCAATTCTTGGGTAAAGGTTTTTTGTGACATATGACACCAATACAAGGCAGATTTGTTTTCCGAAAATTTAGAGTTTTCTGGCTTTCATTTTCAGCTAAAATAAAAAATCTGCTCCTTTTGTTTCTTTTAGTCACACACAGTTGATGATCTAATCTGACAGTACTCACACAAAGTCTTTACAGAAGTTCCTTTATCAAATTTTCTCAATAACACTACCTTTTCAAGTATCGATAATGAATTATGCTTAGACATTTTTTTTTTTTTATGTTAGTACTATCACCATCTGCACCTCTTTGTCTCACTGATGAAATCCTGAAGGGCTAAAATACAGCTAAATACATAAGAAATTAACAGGATTGTTAATAAGCCTGGCTGCAGTGTAAACAGATTTTGGCGCCTTATTGCTACTAACTTGCTAAAAGCGCCACCCCAGTGGCAGATCCACAAACTATGGTGGCAAATTCAAAACGTGCCCGAGTATGGGAGTTGCCTAACCTCAGAGCGTCAGATTAGAGAGGTACAAATGTACTGTATATAAATAAGCAGAAACTGGCACATATGGCGATGTCACACAAACTGCACAATTCTGTCCTCTGTCATATCTGTAGGGTAACTAAGGCTCATTGTTGTATGGAAGCACTGCTAACCCATACCTGTCTTACCCTCTATTCCCAACCAGATATCAGCCTTGAAATTGTGGCAGAAAATTTCAGTTTATTCACACATGGGCAGAGGGCTTGCTGAGGTGTATGTACTATATGTATGTGGGTGAAGGGCTTCAATGTTTAAGAACATACATGGGATAGGCAGCACAGAGATATTTAAATGAACCAAGAATCGACAATAATATAATATGTATGATGACAGAGAGGAACGTAATTATCAATCACGTAAGATATGGAGAGCATTACATGCCAGCCCTACTCTGGCAAAATCTCATCACAGAAATTCATACAAACAACAATATTCATTCTTCTCCTGAGATTCTCATTTACTTTTATCTTATTCACCTGCATCATCTTGATAACTTCTATACCAAGAAATTTATATGGTATAGTTTACTCTTGGCCCTCCACTCAACATTCTGTTCTGAAAGAATTACCTTCTTCCAAAGAATTTTAATTCCAACATGATGTACACATTTGCAAATCCTATATCTACAGTGCTGCATGCCTATATGGCAGCCTCTACTAATAGACTCCATACACCCACTGACACCAACTCAAACCTATCTTGTGCTGTTACACTAAATTCTTGCATTTTCTAATTCAACTTTTCTTCAAAGTTGTCTTCAACACTCTCATTCCTCAACATCTACTTTTATTCTGCTCATTTATAATTAACATTTCTTTTCCAAAACCACCTAAAATAAAAGGCTATCCTACACATCACAATCAAATGAGCTGACAAACCCCTCTCCAATGAACTAAGGACCACCAAAGGGCATATGGCATCTGACGAAACTGGCATCTCTACAAATAATTTGAAAATCTAAAAAACAAAAATTCTGTGAATTATTAAATTTACGGCTTTCATTTACACTGTACCATATCATCAGTACCAACAAAATGATGTATATGTAAAACTAGTCTTACCTCCCATTGGATTTTCAGTCTCAACTGGAGTGAGCTCTGTAACTTCTCCTTCATAAACTTCCTTTACTTCTTTTATACGAAGACCAATTGCTCGACGGAAGTTCTCCATCAATACTTCTGTCTTCTTGACTTCTGAACTATATACTTCTGACCCAACCATTGGGCAGAATGGTACCTACCAAGAAAGGTATATTTAAAGTAATGCTTTTACTTATTCACTATATGTGCACTGATTCAAAGAGAAATTCAAGGATGTATAAATTCTTCAAAAAGCAAGAAATGCCAATAAATATGAGCAAATGCAATATTTCTCACTCTGAACAAAAACTTACCATGTTCACTATGGAGGGAGACACCACAAAACACATCTTTACTTCATCCTCAACATACCTACTTCAACTGAACCAAACAAACAAACCATAACTTCATCCTTGACACATGCATTTTCACTATGACTTAAATACCAATGGCCTTTGACTTGACCTTTAAGGATCATGTCAAAGGCCACCTGCACAGGCACAGAACCTTTACGTTCTATCTCTTTATCTATCTATTTATAGCTCTGATGCCTGCTCCCTTTTGGAACTCCCTCAAGGGGGTAGCCACGTTAATAAGGTCTCCATAACTAGTGAACTCCTGTGCAGTTTTTTAGCCTTTAGTGCCTCACCCTTAACAGGCCACTAGCAGAGGGCAAGTCTAGTGCAGTGTTTGTAGAGGCTCCTACCTCATGTTCCTACTGACTACTTCTACCTAATGCTCTGGCCCATGTTCTTACCAACTACTTCTACCTAAAGTTTCTAACAACAGCTCCTGCCTAAATGTTCCTACTTACCTTTATGTTCACTTTCTTAAAACCTGTGGCCTTTAACCAGAACCTTATTAATTGGGTCAAAAACATCTTAACTACACCCACTACACCACTGACCTTTGATTAGACTCATACAAGTCTTGTCAAAGGCCATCTTCATCATACCTTCATATTCAACCACACCCTGAACACCAATGGCCTTTAACCCAACCCTTACATGTCTAGTCAAATGCGTTTTCACTATACCCATTATATCACTGACCTTTGACATGACCCATATGAGTCAGGTCAAAAGCTCTTTTCATTACACTTTTATCTTCATTACACCTTCAACACCAGATTGGGTCACAGGCACCTTCACTACACCCTCTACACCAATGGCCTTTGACCTGAACCTACATGGTATGTCAAAAGCCGTTACCACACCACAGAACCCAATGCCCATCTTCAATAAACCACCATCTTCACTATACCCTCATCTTCATTATGCTCTTGGCACCACTAGCCTGAACCCTGACCCTTATGGGTCAGGTCAAACCTATCTTTACCACAGTACAGCCTTTGACCTGAATCTTACAGGTCAGGTAAAAGGCCAAGATTTGGATGCAGCCTCTTCAAATGAAAACAGAAAAGAAAAGAACAAAAACAATATATATTTGCCTCATACGGAAGAATATATAATTACTGTATTGCATAAAAGTAGCCCTTACATGTATGCAACTTTCCTGGCACTTAAGCTAATATCACTTAGTTATGCTACTTATTTAATGGATCCAAAGATTAGCCTTTACCTATTAAGAAACTTGAAAGTGACATTAAGCAAGAGTTTCATTCCTTGTATAGCTTTTCCCCTATAATCAGAACTTTTGCCACTAGCATTAAGTTGTTACATGGATTTTACAGCTTAATTTGTAAAGTTTTTGTATGTAACATATAACTTCTCATAAGGCAAATCACCAGGTTGGTTGCACCATTAATACAGCAAGAGAAAATGAAACATCGTGAAAAAAAAGAAATGATTAAATGCCTCCCATGTGAGGTATTTTTGTGATGCATATGCTTGATTTTACACATCAATTCTTAAGAAATCATGGTTGTAATTTATTCAGTCCACCTATATTCAATATGTTTTATCTCATATTTAGGGCAAATTGGTATATGATGAACCTTACTCAAAAACTTGTTACTGGACATGTCTGTCTTCCTACTTGCTTAACCCCTTCACTCCTCTCGACAGATATCTATGCAAGGTCACTTAATCCACTGGACAAGTTTATGCATTGTTTCATGCCTCTATCTCAAGGCCACCTGCCAGGCCTGGGTGGATGCTGAATTTGAAGTGCAAAATAATTTCTCCCTACAGTGTGTGTGTCTCTTTCTCTCCCCCATACGCCACCCCAATGACAGCACATTCTTGCCAGACAGATGATGATCCTGAAATACTGGACAATGATGATCTGTCTTTCAATTGTGTGGACAATGTTTCTATTGATATGAAATCTTCCAGAATTTACCAATTGACAAGATGAAGCAGAAAAAGGCATTTCTTACAGAAATGGAAGCAGTTTTACCAGTACCTCCTGTTCCTGACATTAACACATATGACTGGTAATGCTGGTAATTTTACGAATATATAACTTTGTGAGTAGGAGAGATGGTCAACGGGCATTATTATATTACACATTAATTGATAGGTGTTTAAAAGAGAAACTTTTGGATGTAAATGTGATGAAAGGGGCAGCTGGTGGGATGTCTGATCACTATCTTGTGGAAGCAAAGGTGAAGATTTGTAGAGGTTTTCAGAAAATAAGAGAGAATGTCAGGGAGAAGAGAGTGGTGAGAGTAAGTGAGCTTCGAAAGGAGACTTGTGTGAAGAAATATCAAGAGAGACTGAGTGTAGAATGGCAAAAGGTGAGAGCAAGTGAAGT
>JAUUDW010008603.1:0-10253 GCA_032361385.1 Panulirus guttatus | reverse complement strand
ATACCTGGTTTGAAAAGAGTATACACAGAGTAGGAAAGATGTGGGGGAATCTGTGGGAAGATGTTACTGAATTGTAAAGCAGGGGTAAGCTTTTTTTTTTTATTTGTGGGTGGTGGTTAGTTATGTAGAGGATTGGTTGGGAGGGATCTAGTACTATTGCATGTTGAAGCGAGATTGTACTAAGAGAATCTTTATTTCATTGTGTAGGTACTGGCTGTTTGTGTTTGCTAGGTTAACAGTGATTGTTTTGGTGCAATAATGTGTGTGGTTTGCAGCTTTGTTATATTTGCTGCTGGTAAGATAGAAAAACAGGTAGGAGAGGCATAGTTTAAAGTGAGGCAGATGAATTGTTTGTAGAGGACATTGATGAATTCTTTTTCTTGTCCAAATCTGGTTACAGTCATTGTTCTGAGGGCTTTTAGTTTGTGTGTTGTTTCTCTGTTGATGTTACTGTGGGGAGTGAATGTCATGTGTGTTGTATTTAATGCCTCAAATGGTTGATGTTTTGTTTAGTGGGAGTGATTGTCCATTCAAGGTGCCTTGAGGGTGTGAGCTGAATTAATGTCTATCAGGCTGAAGTGACTGAGGTCTTCTGTGGGGATGCAGACATCTGCTGTTGGACGTTGGTGGGCCATTGTTCAGATTGTGTAAAGAAGTGCTGCATGTCTGATGTTATTACTGTGGTGTTAGGTTGTTATGATGTAGTTGAAAAGTCATCTGCATATGAAAGGATCTTCATAATAAGGTTTGCTTGAGGTACTGGAAATTTATATAAGAAGAGATTGAAAAGAGCTGGAGAAAGAACAGCTCCCTGGGAACTCCAAAGTAGAGTTTAATTGCTTTATAAGTGAAGCCATTGTGAATAACTTTGGCATGGTGGCCAGCTATGAAATTGGCCAACCACTTTTTGTAATTATTGTGAAGGTGGTGTAAAGTATCTTTTGAGTGAGGATGTGTTGGGGGACAGTAATGAATGCTCTGTTCATGTCTATTGCCACTAGTACTGTGTGGGAGGGGTAGCTGTGGTTGGTTGAATCCATCTTGGATATGTTGTGTAAGGTCACTGTATAGCATGGTGGTGGAGATTTAAACCTTGCCCAGATTCGGGAGTACCTACACCCAAAATTGAAGTTGTAGGCGCTTTGGCCTGGCCATGAAAGAGAAATGCAAAAAAACAAAAACACCTGAAAATACTTTGAGGATATAATATAATTTAGTTGATGTTACCAGACTCCACTGGCTAGTGGTTTCACCATGAGTAAAAAAGTCACTTTTATTAAGGCTGAATCATTGTCAATAGACAGAAAGGAGGAGTCTTGCCAAGAACCTTCGTCCTCCAAGAGAGTCCATCATTTCTTGCTCCTGAATGGAATGTAGGCTCATAGATATACGAGCCTTAAAAAAAGGTTCTTGGGGTTGAGGAATGGTAGTAAAGTTTTTTGTTTTTGATAGTAAAGAAAGAATGGCATAACATAATAAGAATAGGCTCAAAAATCACAACGTTTTACTGCCTCAACAAGAAAAGTCTGGATTAAGTATATACATCAAAGTATATGTAATGCATATGTTACACTTTTAAATCTGTAGTTATGTTTCAAATAAATCTTTGAGATGACTTTTAAACTCATCACACATAACACATGGCAAAAATGATGTTTAGTTACTATATATGCTAGTGAAGGGATAATCTTAAAACAATCAAGAATGGATGTGCTTTGCAAAAGCATATATTTAAATGCTGATTCTTAGACTAAAGCCTACAGGCTAGTGAAAATACTATTACACACTGCCAATCAGCACTGAAGATACTTCTTGCAAAAAACACCAATATAAAACTGGGAGGATTAAGCATCATGCAATCTTTTATCATTTACTCTTCTTCCATGAAATAATACCTAAATTTAAAGTTCTGAAAAACTGGTACTGAGCAGACATATAACATACCTATTTTAACATTTCTGAACCTATATAGAGTGAAACAAAGGTACTGTTACCTATATGTATTATCCACTCAATATCTTACAGTAAACCTGTATGGTATGCCCAAAATATGATATATTAGGTCTAAAAATCACCAAAAATAAGAAACAACAATCTGGCTATTTACAAAACATGAATATCCACCATATTCTCCAAACCTGCCTCACTTCAAGTCTTTATGCCTAGCTTGCACCAGAAGGTACCTGCTTAAAGTTTGGTATGAGGATGACAATGCATTCCCTCCACCTGCTCTGTTTAAGAATATATATGGGGTCATGTGCTGAAAAAGGAATACCCAGTTTAAAATAGGAACATAAATATGTATATGTGCTGCAGGAAAGATGGTAAGCAAGTTTTTCTGGATGTTTTATCAATAAACAGGTGTGCAAAAGAGAGACTCCTGGATGTGAATGTGCTGAGAGGGGCTTCTGGAGGAATGTCTGATTATTAACTACTAGAAGTGAAAGCGAGGGTGAAGATTTGAAGAAGCTTTAGGGAAAAAAGGAAATCAAGTGGCTGAGAAAATGGTGGCAAAAGTAAAAGAGCTTAGAAAAAAGGCTTGTGTAAGATACCAGAATACATTGAGAGTAGAATGGAAAATGTGAGAGTAAACAAAGCTAAGGGAACAGGTGAGATATAGGAGGTATTTAGGGAAATTTGTGCTGGCATGTGTGAGACATGTGCTGAGTGCCTATGTTGTCATAGTTGCATTGTGAGCATAAAGCGTCTTGGGATATGTTGAACAGAAATTTGTTATGTTATAGGGATCAGTGAAGTCCCAAGCGTGAGAGGGAGAGTGTGATGTGTGTGTATGGACACCGTGGCTTTAGATGAGTGTATTTCCAAGTTGGCTGTTTAGTGCCCTATGGGTCATTTCAGCAGGTTTGTGTTTTGTCAATAATGTATTTGAAGAAGGTGGAGGATCTGTGAGTAGAGGACCTTTGTATTGCGATGGTTCATAACGCAACATTTCATAAGTGACATTAAAAAATTTGAGCGCAAATTCTTGAAAGAACACTTAAGCTTTGCAAAAGCAACAGATCTGAAAACATTTATAATGTCCATTTTTCATTTTGATTATCATTTTCCATTAATAATGAAATAGTAAAAGATAATGTAATGTTTTAAGCTATAATGCCTTTCACATAATAATGCCAAAGCTAAACAATATCAGAGTTTTTTCTCTCAAGCATAGGTAAAATTTTTTGGAATCATAATCCACTAGCTGATAATAAAACACATAGAATACAAAAAGGCATAACAGTCAGCTATGTGCATATCATAAAAAATCAAACAAAGCTTGAGTTAATTACCAGCACTATATCTGCCCTCTTTCACAGCTTGAACTTAACAGCTATCCATAATGTGTTTAAGACTCTGGACACAATCTTTCTGGTGAATGCTGAACATAAAGAGCTGAATGAAGGTGTTTTCACCAAAAGGTGGGCTTGAACATCATGGCAAACTTCTGTCTTAGTTTGTTGGTCAATAACTACTGGTGATAATTAATTCAAGATCTATTATTGGTCTACTGCATAGTCTATGGAGACTCTTCATATAATCCATTAACCAAAATTAAGCCTGGACAACAAATTTGAGCAACAGTGCCTTCAGTTTAAAAAAAATCTTGAGATTTGTCAGTCTTATGACTATATTAAGCTTACACTTTTTGTTTCAATATCTTTATTCCTGTAAAGATATCATGACTGAAAACAGTGTACACGCAGGCATAATTAAGCTGCAAGTGTACCATGTGACTGTATCTCTTCATTCTAAAAGCGGTATCATGCTAACACAAATAGAGTACGACACTTCCATCAAATTTTTTAAATCCATTAGAAACTAGCATTTCCTCCTTGCATCCAAAGAGAAGTAAATGATTGTCATTATGCATAATTTATCATCACTACTACTACTGTGGAAAATAAGTCAAAAGATGAAAACACATCAACATACAAAAAAGCATGTGTTACTAAAATCCAGAATAAAACTGAAAATATTTTATAGCTTTGTATACACAATAATTCTTTGCAGCATCACCAGACAAAGAGATACATACAGCTTAGCTAAGTCAGCAATGTACAAGGAGAGACATAAAAATTCTATTCTAGATTTTAGGAATACTATTCAACTCTGGGTGCAAGCAGTGAGCTTTTCCTCTGGGTAACTAGTACCTGAATTGGTACAGGGCTGACTGGCTTAAGCCACACATCGGGAGAGATCCATGCTTGCTGTTGAAGTACAGATGTAGATGTAACAAACATGGTATCATATAAGCCTTGATGAATTCTTAATTACAGCTCAGCAATAACAGTTCTAAAATTGCCTACAATATATATGTATTTACATCTAATTTTTAACACACGATGCAATACTGTTCTGACAGAAAGTTTTTCAACTTAAACTAAGTGCTTTTGTATGTCATACTTCAAATGCTAGTTCCCAACAAATGGTACTTATATATGCACTGCAGTTGCAAGTAAAGTGAAGACTGAACAATAAGAAAGACAGCCTTGTGATCTGCCATGATTAAGACCACTGATAACAACAAAAATTGAGCAGCTTTCATCTGCATTATCGATCTCTGTTATAGAAATTTGCAAGTGAAAAGAGTGCTTTTTCTACCGGGTAGGTTCTTAGAATTTGTTTATATTGTAATTGAGGTCAGATTTTTATGTGCTGCAGTGATAATGCATTGTGCTAACATTTCACTTCATTTTTTTATTTTGTACCATTCATTACCTAGCCATCACAACTAAAACCCAAAGAATAAAGAGCATATATAGAGTGCAGGTCTTGAGTAAAAGTGAAGGTACCAAGATGCTTTAGTCACAGTAAAGAATGGGAGCATGACATAAGTCATGAAAGTCTACAACTGTGATCCATTACAGTAATCAGGTTAAAAATTCTTCAGTATAAGCCTCTAAAAAAATCCACATTCTCATGAAATGCAGTTCATCGTACAATTACATAAGAAAAGCTGAAAGAAACAAGATTTTAGTGAAAAAAACATAACTGCAGTTTGAGAGGGATTAGATGTGAATACAATAACTTTGCAAGATCTGGAACCATGTCTCATGAGGATGCTCAAAGCATGGTCTAAGTGTTCAGTGGAACCTAAATGGGATGATATGGATCTATATATCTAAGCTCCATTGTTTAATTACTGAAGCATTAGACATATATTCACTAGAAGTATTCACAGATTTTGACAAAGAATATGACAGAACAACCTCTAACAATGGTATCTATGTGCATCCTATGTACAAGACAGTAGCTGCAGTTCATCAGTGCATGTACATGCATAATGATAAAATACATCCATTCATATCATGCTAATGAGATGGGGCTGCTTTGCTATCCACTCTAAAATCCACTAACAATAAGGATACTGTGATTATCAAATGGAAATACTAATCAGGGATATGGCCTGAGAGTCATGATGGACTAGGCTCAGAATCTTTACCCTTTTAACCTCTCTCTCTCTCTCTCTCTCTCTCTCTCTCTCTCTCTCTCTCTCTGTAAATACAAATATAGATCAACTGATATTGTACAGCGAGTGAAAGATAAATAAATTGAGTATAAAACTAATCTCTCTGAGTCATACAATTTAATCAAGGTTAACAGTAAAATGAGAAGAGGAAACTCCATGATAATCTTTATCTCTAAACAAGATGTCACTCTTCTCAGACACACATATCAAAAAGACATGTGATTCAGATCATAATATCATGGAAGCAAGTAGAGCACATAAATTGGAAATGCAAGAGAATAAGCAGCAGATGAGCAACATAAACTTCCATTTCAACAAAATAAAATGATATTGCAATTAATGACCTGACTGCAAAAAGAAACCAGAATGATATTTTCAAGAAAACAAAATTAATACCAACACTGCAATATTTTATGATAAATGATAGATTTACACTAGTTAAAAAGAAAAACAGTAAATTGGAAGATGTAGAGTGCCACTGGGCTTAGTTTTGGGCTCATTGCAATTCTTGGTGTAAGTGAATGACATTTTTCAAAAGCACTAGACATGTACCTGAACCTTTTTGCAGATGATTCTGAGGTCATAAGAGATATAAGGGAAGAAAATGATTACATCAGCTTCAAGGGGAATGTGGACAAATTCCAAAGTTGATATGATATATGGATGAGATTCAATCTAAGTAAGTGCAAGGTGATGAGAATGGGACACAGCAAAAGAATACCCCATTATGAATAGTACTTAGTAGGAAATAAGCTCCATGAATCATTGTGTGAAAGAGATCTAGGGGTTAGCACTGTACCTAACCTATTGCCAGAGCTTGACATCAGGAGACTTGTGAAAAAAGTAAATTGTCTGCTGGAAAATATAAAAATGCATTCATGTGTATGGATAAAGAAATTTTGGTAAGCTAATCACAACATAGACTGAAATTGGATTATACCTTTCAGGTGAGGTTATGGCACATAAAGAAACACTAAGATGTGACTGAGAAGGTCCAGAAAATATCAGACAAAATGGTATCTGAATTATGAGGGCTGAGCTACAATGAAAAGTTGAAGGTTACCAGCTGTCCACCTTACAAGAGAGAAGTGACACAGGTGACCTTATAACAGTCTTTAAGTTCCAGAATCAACTGGAGATATTAAGGGTAAACAGTTCTTTACGAGGTGCATTACCAGAATTACAAGAGGCCATGTCCAGAAACTGAGAAAGAGGATGGTTATGAAGGATGTACAGTAATATTGGGTTTGTGTAAGGGAGTGGATTTGGTGGAACAGTCTAAGCCGTGAATGCTAGTAACTTACAAAGATTTACAAGTCTTCTTGATGGTACAAAAGGTACAAGAGACGGTACCCTAAGAGTGTAAAGCTCTCTCCCTGTAATGTCTAAACAGGTATGTACAAGATTTATGTAAGCCACTGTTTACCTAAGCACAAAAATTCTAGGTATTGCTGTAAAAAGAAGGTTCTCTTTACTTAGGTATGTGAAGAAGCTTGTCAAAATCACTTTAAAATATAAATTCATGTACTACAGAATTCCAAAACCAGTACTAACTATTACAATCTGAGAGTCTGGGGACACAAAAAATCTGACAGAACATTTACAGCTACCCTTGAAATATCTGAAGTTTGTTGTATTCGTTTATGCTGATGAATAAGAAAATGGACCAATCAAAATCCATTTTTAAGAGAAAAAGATTACTCAGACGGATGAGATACAGATGAGCTGGATAAGGACCATACATATCTCTCCACACTTTTTCTGAGCTGACTTAGTAAATAACATATCTTATCCTACACTTATCACCTCACTATTCAGTTCTCATACTTGAAGGTCTCTTGAAGCCTTCCAGTATGAACAGAAACAAAAACAATGTATTTATCCTTTATATTACTAATTCACCTGGTTGCAACCATGCAAATCAAGAAGGTATCCAACACTTTCTTCCTTTACGCATGGCATGGAGTGATCAGTTATGAGTCGTGCTTCGGGATCTAGGAAAGTGGTTAGTATGTACAAACAATTTACCAATATATATATAAAAATAAGTAGGCAGAATTTATTTAAAACCACTGTATTATACTTAAAAAACACTGAAACACACCTGGTTTCTTTCCCTGTTTCTTCACCCAAGGAACTGAGGGAGTGGAGTTCACTGGCAATGGAGTCATTCCCAGAGTTGAATGGAGAACTGAAAAGACTGCTGCTAAGATGATGACCACGACTTCCTGGCTGGTTCTGAGAAAAAGTAAACAAAACGTTTTCACTCTTGGTGATGTTATGTGACTTTTTTTCAAGGTAATAAAGTGAAAATTCTCCACTTTGCATGTTAAAACTTCATTACAGTATGTCTTTTCCCATGCTAGGTAAATCATTCACAACATAATTAATTACTGACAAAATCAGGAGGTGTTATGGCTGTATATGATTATTAAAAGCCTGCTAACTATGGACAGCCAAACATAACAAAAAAAAATATTTTCTCAAACAGAAGAAAAGAATTATATTAGAATAGTCAAGGAGAATGTTATTGAAATATTTAATAATTACTTCTAAAATATGAAGATATCATGGGTCTTGCATCAAGTCTTGTATAACTGTTGAGCAAGATGTCATTCATATTCAATCATCAGATTCTATCTTTAATTTTTTTGAAATCCATAATCAGTAATTCTTTCATCACAATCTTTCATGCATTTTGCACCATGCATCAGGTAGACTCACGTACAACTGATTACAAACACCAGCCTCTCTGCATATCTCTCCACAGGCCTCCAAGACAATCTCAGTAATACCTCTTCACAGCCCTACCGATACCTCAGTCATAACCCCCTCCTCAAAAACTTATTCTCGCATAACTCACTCTAATACAATGTTCTTTCTATTACCCTTTCTGTTTAGACTTCCTCCAGATATGTACTCCACTTCAGTACACTTATACAATAACTCCTCCATAGAATCATATTTCTTTTTATTTCATTAATCCTTTCTTAGAGACTATCAATTTACATAAGCATGTTTGATCCTTGGTACTCATGTAAACTGATCAAGTTTTATAGTGTAGCAAATTCAGCGACTATGGTTGTCCCCCATCATGCCTACCGGAACATAAGGCAATTCACTTGTGCACAAGACCTCTGAGAGAGGGGTGCAGGGGATACATTGTACCTGGGCCCGGGGGTCCAAAAGGGGGCCCCAAAATTTCCTGGGATCTTAGAAAATGCAGAAAATCAACAGAGCGCTCCATTCCACCCCTCTCTCATCTTTTCATCTTCCATACCCTTTTTGGCATAAAACCATAGTGGATAAAAACAAAATGACTAATGGAGAAGGGAATGGGGCCCGAAAGAAACTTTGTACCCCCTGTTTGTGCATACAGCACTGCTGACTGTTAACTTACTAAAACATAAAGAGGTTTACTATATGTGAATAGGCCTGATGAAGGGTTAACATAAAACTATCCTGTAAGTCTAATCCAGTATGAAATGAATCAAATTCAAAGGTCTTACTATATCAGCAGAGATATATATGTCTGACTGCAAAGTTAAATTCTTAATGAAAAGGAATATGAATTCCTTCTTTCTATCAAACGTGGTCTTAAAACATATTTCTGAACGACACTGCAAATATGGATCTTTAAGTTTGTAAGAAAATACCAGTTAAAAATACTTTACTTATAATTCTGACTAATAGTTGACAATCAAAGTCAGTTCACTTGTAAGTGGACTTCCTTGACAATTGTACACTTCCATATATCTGCTTACCAAACAGCCTCACTGAATATAACAAGGCATTTCATCATGTTACCATGACTAATAAAAGAAAAATTATTGTGCCCCTTAGACAAAATGAAACCTCACCTTCTTTTGTATTCGTCTAAGTTGATCCTGTGTATCATGCAAAAGGTCAAGCACTTCTGCATACTTTTCCTTCAGTTCGGCCAATTCCATTGTTAGCTCCTGCTGGCAGTCACGTGCCACTCCCACCATGTTGGCCAATTCATCATTTTCTGCAACCAGCCGCTTGTTACGGGCCTGGAGGTCAACCACTTGGGCTAAGAGCTGTGTGATTTCTTCTTGCTGCCGTAGGGAGTCCTCCACTTTCTTTGCGAGCTCTTCACTAAGTTGGCTGACTTGCAGATTTGCATCACCTGTATAATTTTTTCAAAAGTTAACCTTATAGAAATATACTGCCTACTGCACTACGTTCACATACTGTGCAAGAATGATAGTAGAGATAACAGAAATAGCATGGGAATTAATCATGAAATTTTTCATGATTTGGAGAGAGATTTTCATGATTTTGGAGAGATATTTTCACATACAAAGTATATTAAAAACAATATAAGGGAAAATGAAAGGCTTGAAGTAAGCTTACGTGGAAAAAGATAACAAGAAGACTGGAGAAAGAAAACTCACCTATTCTTGTCATGAAAATAATCTTCTATAAAGAGAATATAAAAAGCAGAGATGGGATAAAAAAAATGAAAGCTGGATATAAAAGCAAGTGACATGAAATTAAACTTCTCCCATAAAAACAGAAGAATTAGAAGAGTTATCATGAATATTTCTCAAACAAAAAAGTTTTGGTCATGAAGGCATTTTCTGCTTAAGAGAACAGTACAGGTAGAGTCCTACTTCCTTAGAAATGAACAGTGTTCAGGTTTTGAATTTTTTCAGCTTATGGATACCAGTCTTTATGGTGGTGTTTTTTGGATTTTAAATTCTTTTGTTAGAGTATCTTTTTTTTTTTTTTATGTTGAAGGCTCCAGTCACAGACA
>JAUUDW010008592.1:0-10253 GCA_032361385.1 Panulirus guttatus | reverse complement strand
ACATATACATATATACCCACATACACATACACATGCATATACACATATACACATGTACATATTCACACTTGTTCACCTCCATCCATTCCTGACGCCACCCCGCCCCACAGGAGACAGCATTGCCACCCCCTGCACCAGCGAGGTAGCTCCAGGAGACAGACGAAATGGCCACATTCGCTCACACTCAGTCTCTAGCTGTCCTGTGTACATATATATATATAGGAGTGGGGGACTGGAGATCCTCCCCTCCTGTTTTAACTTTTCCAATAGAAGGAACAGAGAAGGGGGCTGAGTGAGGACTTTCCCTCTAAGGCTCAGTCCTCTGTTCTTAATGCTACCTTGCTATATATAATTCCAAAATTTCTCTTTCCTTTTATCAGTTTGTTAAGTCATGGTGGCATTTGGTAGAACTTTGTGAATTCATATTTTAATGGGCATAGCTCAAGTTCAATTACAAAGGCTTATTACATATCTTGGTGTATCCCAAATTTAACTCATGGATCACTAGTTCTATTAACCTGCTTTGGATTTTTTTCAAATTTGCTGCCATTATTTCAGCAGCCAACCAATTTTTGAAGGTGCACCAATTCATCAGTCTGTATTCTTATCTTGACCTTGCTGATCATTTCCTTTACTATATTATATAAGAGTATGTTTCAGCTTGGAGTACTAATGTCACCAGACTAAACTGTCTCCTATACATTTTTATACTTTATCAATGCTGAATTCATTTAGATGCTCAGGACACTGAGTGAAAATTTATACAACCCAAACTTTAGTTTCTAGTCATTTATCTTTCAAAATTGACCCATTTTAATTAAATTTTGTAAGACTCATTTCAGTCATTTTAAGCTTACAGAAGGAGTAGCCAACCCATAACTGTGCAACCATGATATTTGTTTCTGACCTTAAGCTTTGCTAAATGTTGATAAAACTAGATGGTTACTTTTCTCAACAGTCCTTAGCACAAATATGAAAAAGATTCTTAAGTATTATATTCAAGAGATCATATGTATTTATATCCCACTGCTTTAAGTTAAGGTAAACATAAAGAAGTCCTTATGTTTATGTAGAAACTCTTTGTCGTTTTAGCATGGTAAATATAAACAAGAAAATGCGTAAACTGAAAGGCTGTAAGTACTTGATCCACCTTATGTAAATGGGCTGAGTGTTAATGTTCACAAACACTGACTGATCCTGAACCTAAGTTTGAAGGTTAGCCAAATCATACATCTGTATGCTCCAATGTACTTCCTGTTAGACTAATTTCTGATTCCTATTAATGCAAAGTTCTGAAATTCACATGAGATGACAAGATCATCAAATTATTATGAGATTAAACACTCTTTAAAAAAAGAACCTTTGCTCTGCTTTTAAATTTTTCTGTTCCTTAGCTAAGAATACCTCTTAACAATGCTAATCTACTTCCATATCCTTTTTGATAATACAGCTCTCTCTCCAACTGATAAAGCCATACTCTGGCTCTCCTTTTCATCTCACTCTACTTTGAACACAACTAAGGTTCCCTCTTTTCTAAATTTACCTCAAGTCACCCTATGCCCCTTCTCATATATTGTCTTAAGGTCCAAAGAACCCTTGTCGTAGAGATACATTAAATATATAGATTGGATGGTATCCCTCCTCTTATTGTAATGGAGTGTACATCTGACCTTGCACTTACACTTGTATGTTTCTTTTGCCTTGGCTTAAAAACCAACACATTGTTTTTCTTCCTATGTGTGTGCTAGTTCAATCCACCCTGAAGAAGGAAGGCTGCTCTAATCCCTTTAACCAGTGTCAGCTCTACAAGTTCATATGTCTTTGAATATCATATTTCTTTCTCTCTCAAAGTCTTGTAGTTTTATCTGTGATTGTCATTATGCTTCTGCTATGAAAGATCTAATGGTGAAATTCTTTCCTATCTGATTAAATGTTGGTCTTCCTCTTTGAGGGACTTTGAGAAATCTTAATATTTCCTGATCCCAAATGTTGTAAAAGCTTTTGAATGTGATGTAAGTCTGATTCGTATAATCTAAATCTTCAGTATTTACCCTCAGCTGTATAAACTTATTTCCAGTTTTCTTTCCATTCCTTTGCTTAATTGTTGATGGATCACCCTTTCCTTCCTATACCATCAACAAATATGTTCCTCAACGATCTACTGTAGCTCCTACACTAATCCTCGTCGGTCAATAGTCTTCCAACCCATAATCCCATTCACTCCTAAGATGATGACACCCTAGCAGTTTTCCACATCATTTTAGTATCAACATTCCTCAGTTGTGCATTTAATTCTTGCAGTTAACTACTTTCCTCTTTTAGTTCTAGCCAACATTTCTCATTGGGCTTGATATAAGCTAGGTAATCATTTCTTTCTATTTTGTTATATATAATTCCTCTTGATCATGTTTTCTTTGAAGATTCTGTTGTTCAATTCCTTTACAAGGTATTCTTAGCATCAACTGAGCTCTATAATATGTCATAGAAACTCCATATCACTGGAATGACTTAGTCAGCCTAAAACTTGGGATTCTATTCAGGTCTCAAATGCATTCCTCCATAAAGAACTTACTCATGATGTTCAAAGGTCTGATGTAACCATGCAACCATGCACTGACTACTGCTCATATACCTAGAGAAGGAAAGTGGTTTATAGCGTGGATAGATCTCACTTAAAAGTAATTTATCTCATCTAATCGCCCTTTCTCACTTTTACAAATATGATTTTAAAATGTGCTTTCAATTATTGTATGCCTCCTCCTTTGAGTAAATCTTACAGCACCCAACATGCCACAACATTCCACAGATAACAGGTGGATGTTGACTACAGCAGTGGTTGACCTGACTGCTTCTTTTCTTGCACAGTTAAACTGTAGAGCTCTTTACTTCCTAATGTTTTTCCCAGCTCCTTCAATCTACTTTTCTTTAAGAGGCATGTCAATCATCACCTGAACAAGTGACTTTTTCAATATTTTCCTCAGCTTCGTTGATGTAGGCACCAGTACCTTTGACTGGTGCCTTTTAGTCAAAAACAAAAAAATGCAGTGTTTAATGCTTTCTCAAGTAGAGTGACATTAAGTTCTGTATATAGAGATTTTGAAAAGGAATTTTAAACTAACATCTGTTTGTGAACAACAGAAACAAGGCTATGTACCTGACTAATAACTGAATTATGTACAAAAGTATCAACAACTTTTAATTTATTTGAAAAGGAACAGCATAAATTGCTACAAAAAGGCAAATTCTAAACACTATGACCATTTAATGTTGATTTCTTATTATGTAGCTGAGATAGCACGGCAACTGAATGCCCTAATCAGTCTACTCGTTAATGTTGTTTTATATCATAGCCAAACTAGGCTAGGGAGGAAACACAGCTAGGTTGAATGTGGACCGACTACCTCAACGAGGATGCAATCCTATGCGTTCAACCCTGGGCGGCCGTGAATGCATCAAAGTCAGCAACGCTAACCGCTACACCACAATTACCATAAGAAATATACATGTAATGTATTACTTACTATTTTTTTTTTGTGTGTGTAAATCTGCCCAACTAATTGCTTTACAGTAATGTCACTGTTGTATCCCATATCACAGTCTCAACTCTGACTTTATCCAGAACCAGCCATAAACAGAACCTAAAATCATGAATAAATACCTTACATCAAATGATGGGAAACCTTCATATCCAACAATACTGTCACAGAAAACTCTTCTTTCAGTGAGAAAATCAGTTCAATACATCTCCTAAGTCTTGCCTCAAACATACCAAGACAGACTTGCAACAAAAAACATCTTGCTGTTTAGCATGGCAAATTATCACCAACAGAATGAACTGGCTGTTAAAAAGCATGAACTAGAAACAAGTGGATCTTGGCAAAATTGAACTAGATTAATCTGTCTCCTTGTACAATGGAAATACATGGTATCTAAAAGTTTTCTCTAATAACAAATAGTCTACAGAAACATAATTTACACATTATTGATCACATCATACATATAACTTCAGAAAATGACACAAAACATGCATACTCCAAGGACAACTCTGTTCAAAATGTATATGTATACAATATGTACATACTAGTGTTTCATTGGAGACTGGTTTTATCGAAGCCTACAAGATACCAGAGTACTGTGCAGCAGAAAGTCCTCATCAATATTCTACTGCGGATACAACCTTCTTTATCATCTATGCAATGAACTCAAAATGTAAAGTTCTTGGAGCCTCAAAGTTAGCAACCTAATATTAAAGGCGTTCTTTCTTAACTGCCCTATGTATTACATTCATCCTTAAATCAACCCAATTTTCTGAAGATTTTCCTTAAGATTTACTACCAACTCTTAACTTTTAAATCTTAAGTACTCAGCCTGAACACCACAAAGCCCACCACTCTCTTTCTTTAATGGATTTGGACAAATCTGGTATCAGTATATACCAAGTACAGTAGCAGTGACTCTGATGATGGATGATTAGGAGAAGAGGGGTAGAAATCATCAGAACTTGAAAACACTTCCCCTAGCAGCAGAGATTTTTAGTAGATTTACAGGATGTGATGAGCTAGTGAGGAGTGCATGGAAAGACATCTTGTGGGGAGGCACCACCAGCTCCCCAGTGTGTGTGTGTCTGTCTGTGTTTATCATTGTAACACTAAAAATCAATATGAATCGTGGCAGCTCTCAAGTTTTCATGGGTTCTGTTGATTTCTACACGTTTTTCATCTACTTTAATCAATCCCACAGTTACCTTAAGTTTCTTAACTCTTCCCACTAATATACATTTGTTACCGTTGGTTAAGATAAGGAAATGCACCAAATTTCACAGCGTTGGTCTAAATCCCTTCTCCTAAGTATAATTATACATGTGCTGATACATGTGGAACTACGGGTATTACCATTATCATTCTTGCTATAGCATTTCCACAATCAATCAACACGTACTCAAGTGGAGACAAGGTGTTCTTGTTTAATGAACGTGTGCATGCCTTCAAATCCCACTTTTAGTGTAAAGGGAAGCTAAATAACAAAAGACCTGATGGTCTCTGATGAGGTTTTCTAGAGGAGGAAAATGATAGGATCCTATATATTCCTAACCTACATAGCTGAAGACTGGAGTAAAACTATCATCTCTGGTGGCTCCCATCTAGACGAGTGGAGTTCTACTGACTGCAAAGCAGAGATAATCATTTCTAGTGCATCTTAAGCCAGACAGGGAAGAATTTCCCAACCTACGTCAGGATAGGAGGTTCTATGACTCCCAAGGTTGAGTGAGGTTCTACTGGTTTCAAGCCGAGAGAAATGGAAGAGCTTTAAGTTCTCATCATTCCACTGGTGTCAGCCAAAGGAGTTGAAGGGTTTTCAAGGCTTCTTACTCTAGGTGTCTCAAAAGCCCGGACTCATACGGTAGAGTTTACTTCACCGACAAATATTCAAGTTGCGTGCCATGAATTTGCACCTATGAGTACGCAAACTCATGTTGCGCACTTTGACATAATTTATATTTTGTTATACTGTAAATCATTCGATAAAGTCAGTATGGTTGATGCTCCTGAATATTTCATTAGGAATATTACAGGATCTTCATAATGCTATTATCTGTTGCCTTTTTCTAGTTCTGCTAGTAAATGAATGTGCACTTCGGAAAAACCTAGCTAGACCCTACTTTTTTTAAACATCTTTTACCATTTTATAACTACGTCTCACGAACTTTCTAAATACATCTAAAATGAATATTTTCAAACTTCTACATTTATCTACATTCAGAATCACTCTCTTCTGAGAGCTATATTCTGTTAATAGGACTACTGAAATGTATATCTTCATTGTTCTAAAGCTATTTAGTTGCTATTCAGCCGACAGCCAATACGTACAATCAGGTTCTAATTTTTTTTTTACATGGAAAAGTGGAATACAACTGATATGAGAAAAAATATATAATTCCAAAAACTATAACATCTCACACTTTGTATAATCTATATGAAACATAAATGAAAGGAGACTGTTCTCGGCTGCTACATAAAAGCAAATACTTATCAAGCAAAATAACGTGTCTCTACAGTCAGATGAACAGCAGAGCAAAAAGAGCTACCTGAAAATTTTCACATGTAAATTTACAGACAATAAACTTACCTAGAACTGTATTCTGTGTATTTCTCAAACCCTGTTGACCCCGGAACCGTATGATGCATATTTCCCTTAAATTCCTCAAATCTCCCAATGCCTCGAAATGGAAAATTTCCATCAATAATGCAAATAACTACATCAATCTCCGGGAGCTACCACGTATGCTTCCATGTAATTATTGACGGCAAAGATTAAATTGGTGACTATTTAGCATCCATATCCTGATTATCTTCTAAGGATACATTTTTACACACCTTATTCATCAGTCAAAATCTAGGCAGCCGAGAACGTCAACACGAAATCAATCATTTTTCTAATATATGAGGAACTTCTACATAATACCATTGCTACCAGAGAAACCAAGAGAGTTAATGATACGTAAATATATGAGACTTAGCTTTGACTAGATGAAGAAAACTGAAATAATTGCAAAAGGTTCCCAGTCAAGAAAGCACAGCACAAAGTTCAACACAAACTAAGAAAATGTGTTCAGAAATTTGCTAGTGACTAAATACTTTCATTTGTTTCCTGAAGTATTACATACACAAAGCTAACATCTGATTGTACTGAATTCTCTCTCAGTAATTTCTACGTATATTTCAATATCATAACTTATTTTCAAACATAATTGATACTGAGAAAGGAAAAGGATGTCTTCTAATTTGTTTTCGATAATTTTCCGCCATGGGTTGTCATAGTTATATAAATGTAATAATTTGTGGATGACTGTGTATCTCTTTATCTTAGTTCAGTTACTGCTAAAAAAGAATTATCATGTGGGCGAGCGTGAGACTCATTAAGAAATAAACCAGGAATGAAAAGGTGAACTCTAAAACTTCTTTAAACGTTCGTTTATGCCAAAAATGTTTGGGAAGAATATATGCCAGAATTCGAGGCTCGATATCATATGGGCAATTGAATAAAGAAAAATAATGTATGAATAATGGAAAATAAGAACAATGTATATAAGACCTATGACATACTACAAGTATCGGGAACTCGTTTTTTTTTCTTGAGAACAGTGGTACCAACTGTAACCTAACACACGGATTTCACCAAAATTTAATAATATTTTGGTAGAGAATTTTTGCCAGTTAACTTTTATCATGTAGATATCTGTAATTCGTTTTTAAAACTTAAGGTGAATCAGTGCTATGTTATTGCAATATATAGTAAAGGAAGGTCAAGTTACAAGTATGGCATTTCTGACGGAGGCTCATAGGTTCTCGTTTTCTATATTCAAGGCGGAGGATCAGCACAGTTACACGTGGTTATAGGCGTGACGGAGTATATCTTACTCGGTGATGTAGTTAAGGTCTGGAGGGATATAAGGACCAGTTCGTTCTTGCTCCTGTGATATAATAGAAAGAACCAAGGAATGGAAGCCGCCCGGAGCCGCCACGGGGCTGTGAGCAAAGGATATGTATGTTTGTTTACCTGTGATAATGTACATTACCAAGTTCAGTGCTTGAACATGGTTAAAACATCTTATCTGCACTCATTTTTTAAGGTTAACTTACGTACAAAAATGAAACATGGTCTTGGTTGTTGTTTAGAAACAATAAATCACCTTACCAGAATAATGTTCATCTGTTCTTGAATAAGTTTGAATTTTTAAGCAACCACTTTGTGATCCGTGATCCCATTTTCTGTTGAATGACATGGGATATATATTCGATAAGATACAATGATATATTTTTACTAACCTTTTTTGTCAGTTTCATGAATTATAAAGAAAATAAATACTTGGCAAAAATGATTTGATATAGCCTACGTGAACTCAGAGCTGTTTACGCACAGTATAGCTAGGCATCAATAAACAAATTAATTTTCTACAAACTTGGACTAGGAAAAGATATGGTAGTCGAGAGCAGCAATTGACTTTGCCTACCAAACGTACAAAGTCTTCAGAAGTACCATATGCGAGTTCTGATACGTTTTTCCAGCCTATAACCACTTCACAGACTATCGGGCCTTCTGTTATTTGACTGGCTCTTATCATCCCATGTTAAGACATTTTTACTGCCACTCAGGGTTTCACAAACTGGTCTCAGACCATCTGAAGTTTGGCATTTCCATTTCTCTGCTAGAATCCAGTTCTCAGATGGGGATCTGCTGGACGACCCTTGAGCCGACTTCAGCCCATGACAGTTACAAGCTTCTCATAAAAGACTCATTTAAGTCTGTACCGTCATAGAAGGCTACATTATTGCAGAATTTTACATAGGACTATGTCGCACTGACAGGACTACGAGGGATTAGTCCGTAAATCTGCTTGTTTCCATTTCAGGGGAACTTTATGGGGTGTCATGCAGTCACAAGAACGTCTCCAATTTAAACGTTGGAGAATTTTGATTTATTCACGTAGAGTCTAATGTGCATTTAGTGTGGACTATGACCAGAGACAGTTTTAAAGCCCATTATCAACCTACGTGTTCATCACACTTCTTGACATGATTTAACTCACTCTTGCCCCACTCAGGTTCAACCATTGTGATGCTGATGTCTTTAAAACAGATCACTAGACCTCCAGTTTAGCAGACTCCTTCAGCACAGCCTTTTCGTTTGTCATAGCCACTTTCAAGACGTGGTATTGGTAATGCCATATCTGTCCGGGTATTATTGACTGTTAGATATTTCCAATTGTGAGGAAGTGTTGGGCAAGGTTTCAAGATGGTTGATTCATGGGACATAAGTGGAGTAAGTAAACTTGAAGGTGATGCAGTATTTTTTAGACAGCATTTTTATCAAAGTTATATTGACAAATAATGTTTATTTGTCCATTGTTGTTATAGGGGATTATTGCTTGATTCTGGAGCACATAATCATTAGGTTAGTGTTAGAAAACTGGAATTGGGCTTGAGAAAAGTATCCACTCATCCTGTATGGTATTAAAATAAAGTAAGAATTATTTTTCAAATTAGGGTTTTGTAATGAAAAGAAAGTATATTAGTGGTACTTTTTATGTTGAACATGCTCATGAAAAGTAGAATAGTGATACTTAAGCAATTTTTGTAGAAAACCAGTTTATTTTCACAATAAATCTAATTCATGAAATACACCTTTTTTGTTTTGTAAAGGATGTACTCTCTTTTAAAGTAAAATAAGAGTGTTAGAGCATAATTTGGAGCACTGTATTTCATTTTACAGTGACTGAGTTGATTCTGTAGTGGGGAGAGATATGAAGATCAGGGAATATGTGAAATAATGGAAGAATGGTAAGTGAAACTCTTCAAAGTTAACAGAATTCATGAAACCTCAACTGATCTTTGTAGTACTTGAGTTGTAAAATAGTTTTCAATGTTGCATTTGAAATATACCAATGTAATCGCATTTGTTTTGCCTCCCACCTATGGTGAATTTGGCTTGGTGGTTCATTTGCACAACAGGTCCAGCACACTTTCTCTGTCACTATACATGAAATGAGACACCTACCATTTCCTGTTTATCGTTTGATTAGAGAAAACAGACAATGTTATTTTAAAAGATAAGGTAAGGTAAATCTTGACTGGTAGGGAAGTTAGGTGAGTTTATCCTATGCTGTTGATTTCTAGAAGTGTTGCATCTGTTGATGTACATGGTACTTAACCTTATATTTCCCTGATCTTCATAACCCTTCATTCTGCTGACTTTTGTTTTATTGCAGAATAAGATATTAAGCTTCAGAACTCAACAGGGACTGAAGTGCTACCAGCACCCAAGAAGACAGTGGTATCACATGGCAGCAGTGTTCCACAGGGCCAATCAGTGGAACACAGTTTCATTACTGATCAAAAATGAAGTTTCATAAGCTAGTTTATGGTATAAATAAACTGAAATTTTACTGCCATTTATGTTATTGTTGGGCTGTTAGTTTTTTTAATCTTTGTCCACACATGTGAGCAAGCAAGTTATTTGGAGCGTTAACCACCATGCATCTTGAGGGTAATCATTGAAATGAATGGATTTTTTTTTCTTTCTTTTATATGTTGAAGGCTCCAGTCACGGACAAAAGTCCACATCAAGGCTGGGCCGTAATTGAAATATAGAGAGAATTGAGAAAGGGGGAAAAAAGACAGGGAAAGTATTTACAAATTTTTGAAAAAGTGAAAAACCTGTCTCTTGAAATGAGCCAGGTCATAGTTATTGGGAAA
>JAUUDW010008581.1:0-10253 GCA_032361385.1 Panulirus guttatus | reverse complement strand
GTAGCGGCTCTGGGTGTGTGTGTGTGTGTGTGTGTGTGTGTGTGTGTGTGTGTGTGTGTGTGTGCATATGAGAACGATACGCGTGGCAGGTGGTAACAATCAGAGCTGTACGACGGTGAAGAGTAAATACTTCGATGCGTACGACAAAACTTTATGGCGTATGAAGTCACGAAACGCGTCACGCGATGACATCCCGTGGCGTACGATAACTCCACCTGTCGCATATGGCAAGATGACGAGCCACAGAACTTTATACCATGACGTACGATAAAGTGTTCTAACATACACAGATATCCACAGTGCGTGATATGAAACCATAGGTGCCTTAAGACACACTTAATACACTATAATAATCTTAGGAGAACGATTGTATGACACATATATGGTGAGTTAGAGAGAGAAGGAGTACGACAACAACATATAGCAGCGTACGATAGCTCGCAGTCACGTAAACACACGAAAATGATCGACGTCTTGAAGATTAAACTGACGAGTGAAGTCGGTGGTTCGGTACACGTGAGTCTTTCTCGATCGTCATTTACTTCCACAGTCACCTGTCACTCCGACGTTGATCATGTTTGATTAAACGACAGATATAATGTTCAACGAGTGACATATGTCAATTTGAGGTGTCGTTATGAAAGAAAAAGAAACAGTCAGAACTTTTTTGCGTTCGAAACGTAAAATTTTTGAACTTAAAACATAAAAACGAGCTCGTTGCCAGAACGCACTGGCTAAAAAAAAATATGCGGTCATGATCTTCATTCGTGTTGACTTTGAAATCATTGTGTCGTTCAGATGAGTCGGGCAGACGACCCTGTCTCGTACCGCAGGTCTGAGTCAAGAGTTCCTCTAATGACTTCACGATCATCCGAGTTCCCTCAAGCGTTCCTGGCAATCCCAGTTCCTGATGGGCTCTGCTGTATCGGAGTTCCGTGTGTGTGTTCATGGCTACTGGAGTTCCTCAAGTCCTTAAGGTAATCCTAAGTTCCCCATACGTTCACAGTTACTACGTCTTATGAGTCCTTGCGAACCTGCATTTGTTGGTGGGTCGGCAGCTGTAAGATAATTGCCTCATGCATCCTAAGAGAGGATAACACAATTGACCAAATACATGATTACATTTAGGATTAACGTAATCAGGAAGGCTCAGAATGATCAACAGGATGATTACGACCCACATAGATCCTCTGCCTCTACAGATCACTACACAATCCTCTCCATTATCTCTCCTCAGTAATCCAAAAATCACTAATGGTGAAGAAAGCCGATTTGCCCGAAGGCCCTAGGCGTCCGGCTGGGTCTTCAGTCTACGTGGCCGGCCACCCGTCATCCCTACAGATGTGAACAAAGGAGTGAGGGATTTTCTTTTAACCCATAGATAACTACCAGAGGCTTAAGAAATATCTGGAATCTGTCGTCTGCTCATGGGTGCTTCTCAAGAGGGACGCAAAACAAGACACCTTCTTTCTGGATAATTCTCAGGCGAATTTCTCACGAAGGCAGTGAGCCTGTGCAACACGGGTGATGTCTGTACTCTCGTCGAGATGAATGTTCCATGCTTCGGCAGCCGCTCCCTGGACTTCCCCGATCACACGATCCTTCAGAACGCCTTCCGTATCCGTGATGCGTCGGCAGTTCTCTATACAGTTGTTCAGCGAGATCTGACTTCAGCAACGCAAGGTTTTCGTTCGCCAAGGATGTTGTGAGCCACGGTCTTGGCTGCTGGGGTGACGAGCTCTTCCGCAAGAAAAGGTTTCTTTTACTGCACCACAATAAGGGAAAACCTTTGCCACTCCCTCTCAGCGATGACTGGTTGGTGATCAGGAAACCACGGCAGGTTTCCAGCCCTTGCCACCCCACGTCTTCTTCTTTCCAAACTGGAGAATGGGACGTCTTTGTGTTCGCCAGTTGAAGATGGTGTATTTTCAGACGCCCTTCCAGCTCGCTGGGCTTCATCGATTCTGCTGACGAAGTCGACGTGCAGACAGCACACTGAGGCTCTCCGAAGGATGCCAGTGGAGCTGATTCTAATGTAGTGAGAGAAAGGAAGGGAGAGGGAGCGAGAGGAATTGGTCATTAGTGTTAAATCTAAAAGGCGCGAGTACCCAAGGTGCATGCTCGTGCTTTGAGTCACCCTTTCCATTTGGCTAGCGCAAATATGTATAAGTATATATCCTCCTTGCAAATATATATTGTTAAAGAACGACCAATAAAATCTTCAAGGCGAGCATAGCTCAAGGACTGTTCGTAAAGCTAAGCCATCACACCTAAATCGACTGGGGTTAATTCCTAGCAATATAAACCTTGAGGAAATATATATGTGCGTCCGAGAAAACACAAAGCCACGGACCTACATAATCTATGAACTCATACTTCCACCACACCAGAAGCGCAATATGGCGGGCGGCTGCTTCCATAGCGAAGGCCAAGCCTCAACATGTGATGCCTATGAAGAAAAGACACAGTACGTCACACGTAAGATTCATTAAATGGAGCTTGAGCAGCGGTGTTATCATAACCCATACTTTATTCGGCCTTGAACGTAGCTCAGTTCAACCCCAGAGTGACGGACGGCGTTACTGAGCGACCGACCAAGCAAGCAAGCAAGCAGGGAGGGTCGCTCCGACGAGACAGTCGAGCGACAAAGCCTCTGGGGACATAGGGGACTTCTGGGGTATATTATTTGATTACTGATAAGGTAATTTGGCACTTTGGTTTCCCATGTATTAGGCCCTTTAGGATGTCATGCGAAAAATGCGAAGGCGACAGAGTCCCATTTTTCACGTCACCTTGGCGCAGGTCGTCAAAGTCTGTAACACAGGCGATAATGTGCACTCGTCACACACCCACAAGGTCTCCACAGCAAACGAATTCTTTTGGCTCGGCGGAGACTCAGACACCTCCCGACGGTCTCTTCTCTCCCCTGCCCCAGAAACATGCTCGAGACCTCCTGAAGAAGGACTGGGTACTCACTGTTTGATATATACTGCCTTTAAGAAAGATGGAGGATTATTCTAGGCTTAGGACCCGTGCAACGGATGCCCTCCTCGGGGTGAAACATCTGGGCGTCTGTGACGACGCTCTTTTCCCAGTGTCCCGATGCTTGCTCCTTGCCTTACGACACGAAAAAATTGACAATGGATCATTCAGTAACGAATATGTTGATGGTTATGATAAAGAAGAGAATAATGAATCGCCCATCGAGTCTACAGACAGATAAGTATGGGATAGTGCCATCATGGCCGCCCCACGAATATACTGGCAAGAGATGTAAAGTTGATCTTACGATTGATATTCTGGGTTCATGTATAACCATAGGGTATACCACACTGGGTTCCTGGTATATTAATGGACGAGCCCATTAGAATAGGTACGAGAAGATGGTGACCTTGCACACTAAGACAGGCAGACATTCACATTTCTCTAACAAGATGATTAATAGCAAAGCCGCACTGAGGCGAGTAAATGACTATCATCACCGTCCTGCCTCTCTTTCTCCTGGTGGTGATTAAGTGCTCGTCGGTACGTTCGTTCGTAAGATTGGCACGAAAGTTATGTAGGAAGTGGAACGAATTGCTTTGAGGTTTAATTTGGTTGGTGAGGTTCTTGTTGTAGGTGGTGATGGTGGTTGGTGGGCCATGGTGAAATTGCAAGGGTTGATCACTGCGTTGATTGGTTGACACACACATACACACACACACACACACACACACACTACCAGAGCTCCTCACAGTCAGGTCCAGTGAGTCAGGCAGCGGGTCCCCTCCGCTACTCACACACCCTCATTAAATACGATGAGACATAAGAACTAAAAAGGAACACACAAGAGCCAGCTGAACAACAATGAGGCCATTCTGATAGAACAAGTTAGTAACACAAGACAAACATGTCAACACAGGCTGGACCAACACGTCATTCACAACTCCCACACGAGTCTCGTTTCTGTACGAGGACGGACGAGACAGGACACACGGACGGACGAGAGAGGACACACGGACGGACGAGACAGGACACACGGACGGACGAGACAGGCCATTACGGACGGTCAAGACAGGATATAAGGACGGACGAAGAAACGGAGGAGACTTTGCCGTGACTTCTGTCGTGGCCCACAGGCAACGCCGGCCACACCTCACTTACTGAAATAAAGCAACATTCCTAATCCTATTTACACAGTTCTTGAATCCTGACGTCCCAATCCTCCCATCCAATCAGCGACGCCGTGCTGTTCCCTGCGTCAATATATCGGTCGCGATTCTCCCGCCGGCTTCCCTAATGGCCACACAAGTGAAGCAGATGCAAGCTCATTACGTAATATGCTGACACAGCCATCCGCTCGTATTTGCCTTCAAAACTACTCGCTATTTGTATTGCTGGAGGAAGCGGGAGGGGGAAAGAAATCCTCCTCGGAACGCCGCCACAGAGCCAGTCTTCACTGGACCAGGCAATGCTGACGTCAGTTGAGGGGGGGATGGGAGGCGTTGTACCGCCCCGCCCTGAAAATTGTTACCACGCTGGAATAGCACAGCCCCTTGGGGGACCATGGAACGACCCTTGAGGAATGCGTTACGATCCTTGAGGAATACGGGACGACCCTCGGTTATATACTACCCGGGCATCAGACCCCATGGTCGTACTGCCACGCCTCTAGCGGATGATCTCGGCAGAGGAAACGTCCAGGCACAAATAACATCAACAAACTCAAACGCCTTTCGCGCGTTCCGTGAATGCCACGTGCCACGCGAGTCACGCACTACGCAAGTTGTCAGTATGCTAATTAGGCGGCCAGGATGCTGTCCGGTAAGACAGCCCGCCAGCCAGCCAGCCAGACACATAGTCAGCCACCTCTTCAGCCAGCCGGCCAGGCTCACGGCCCACACAGCAGCGGCCGCCTCCGATCTCAGGGCACAGCCCGAGTAGCCCAGCTGCGACGCGGACCACCCTCCTCCCACTCCACAAGCCCTCACACCACATTCCCTCACCCCCAGCATCTTGCAGTGTTACCGCCAACCACACGCAGAGTCTCCTGACTCCTCCCCCCCCCTAAACACAGACGACTTGAGATAAAATTGTTCCGTCTTTTTTCGTTCAATCTTCGCGATGACGTTGACGATATGGCCAACCAGGACTGTGTTACGCCAGGCATAACACAGGTAGTGCTGTTGAGTCTGTAATAATTCGTGATGCCCTCAAAGACCTAATTCGTGACGTCCTTGAAGACCTAATTCGTGACGTCCTTGTGGACCTAATTTGTGACGCCCCTCGAAGACCTAATTCGTGACGTCCTTGAAGACCTAATTCGTGACGTCCTTGAAGACCTAATTCGTGACGTCCTTGCGGACCTAATTTGTGACGCCCCTCGAAGACCTAATTCGTGATGCCCTTCAGTACCTTACTCTACTCACAGCTGGCGAGAGACCAGACAGGCGTAGCATCGAGTACCATGACAGGTTCTTCTACACGGCTGCAGACTCCCCTGGTCAGCAGAGCCAGGACAACACCCTGACAATGTAACCAGGATGATCACGGCACATACATATACACATGGGGCGGGCAGACTCTGGTCCTTCGATAGACATATCTCGGTGTACGTGATGTGAAGCACCACACAGGGCACACACTACACCACCACATAATACAGTGCCCACTTATCACTTGCACTTTATGCCCCCCGGTCTCATAATTCACGAAAGCAAATCATGAACAAGGACGTACTTGAGTGTCTAAGTCCCGCTCTACCTGTACTCCGTACGTCCGTGGGTCTGACACGCATCAACACGTGGAGAGGCGGCAGTAAAGTAGTGCGCGCGTCTCCTCATCAACCTCACTCACCCTCCTCCCTCAACCCGCAAGTCCTCACGACCCTCAACCCCACACTCGCCCTCTCTCCCTCACAACCCGAGGCAGCACGGCCGCGGGTCCGGACCCACGACCCCGACACGAGACCTGGCGGTAATCACCAGGTCCTCCCGAGCCTCACGCTCTCCGAAGGCCAGACCGGCAGAAAGAAATCGCCGGAGAAAAGGTTAATGGAAAGATGCGGGGCGACATAATGCACTGTGCGTGACACATTCGAGTCTGTCGACAGGTGCGTGTGGGCGGGTGAGCGTGTCAAGTCCCCGAGTGAGGAGATGCGTTTGCCAACTTGTCCACTGGCTACGTGATTCATAGGGTAATGAGAGAGACTGGTTAAAAATTAGGGCTTAGTTCTAGTTCTCAGGATCGACGAGGAGAAGCGCTACCCAGGTAATCTCCTGCGTGTCGCAGAGGGCGATTACCAGGGGGGGGGTGGAAATGCTCCCCTCCTCTTCTATGACCACGGAACAGTAGAACGAGCCAAGCGAGGATTTCTCCCCGAAGACTCGGTGGTTTGCTCCTGACCAAAACACACCAAGACGAACAGGAAAAGAATAAAAATATGTGTATCTTTATTCTGTTCGCCTCACAGGATGGTAAGGCAAGAGGAGGCATTACAGCCACTCATCTACCTTGAAAGTACAGAGTGATACAGAGGACGGTGACCATGAAGGAAGCTACAGAGGCAGGTTTCGGGCCCCTTGTAGCCAGGACATATTCATATACAAGTCCTTAGAGCCACGTGTGGTCACTGAGTGCTTGCTCCAGGCCGTCTGATCCACTAGCCTGTTGGTGACTGCAGCTTACGAAAGAGAACAAGCGTCACGTCCAGTTGAATGATAAAGATACAGGGGCGATACAGGAAAAAAGGTTGATGAAAAGAGGAGGTAGATACAGTACAAGGGAGAGGGACAGAGAGAGAGAGAGAGGGCTGAGGGCGCTGAGCAGGGAGAGGCAGGACACTGGGAGAGTTTGCACAATAAGAGGACAAAGGAGTGGGTGAGGAGATGAATGGACGAGGGACGCTAACGAAGCAGAGAAAAAGAAGTCGCGGAATAAATGGGAATTATAGAGAGGGGGAGGGTGGCGTCATCACCAGCATGGCGCATACAGGACGAAACAGTCTGATGAACCAAGGTCTTGGGGGGGGATGGCATAGCAGGAGGTACCCACGGTACTCGTCCTTCTGGCTGTGGTCTCCTACGGCGACCCTCCGCTCTTACGACCCCCTGACGACCCCAGGACCCACCTTCCGCCGTCCTCTCCTTACGGAATTATTCAGAAGTTCTCACAAACCTTTCCACCCTCCTCCTCCGCCAGTCCTGACAACTCGAGACGCCTCATCGAACGCCCGACGTAAACATATCAATCCCCTCTGTTGTGCGGGTTAATACCCTCTACTCGGCTGACACATACGTTGCTGACACTCGCAGACGATGCCGCCAGCTTAAGCTGATGCCACTCTCAGCTTCCACCAGCCTCTGTAGCCGCCAAGATCATATGACGTTAACGCGTTCGGATCACAGCAAAGCTGACAACGTCCTAAGCGGCTACAACCCTAAGCTGATGCTGTCCTCAGCATAATGCACACTAAGCTGACGCAAGCAAAGCTCACAGTGGACTAAATCTAAGCCCGCTTATAATACAGTAATTTCATCCTGAGCCAAACACACACACCGTCACAAGACAGGCTTATCGTGAACACCAACCTGGCACCCTCCAAAGCTGGGGCCACCCTCAGCTTACACCGCCCTAAGCTGATGTCACTCTGAGCTTTGGCGCGTGGCCGCCTGCAACCCACAACTACACGACTCGGGAAACACTGGGAAGATTAACTGGAGTTCCCTCCTGACGAAGGAGGTCGTAAGGGTTTTGTAAAACGACATGCACGAGACTGGCTGTGTGTTAATTAGCAACTGGCGGTTCCTGAATCGTGTTAGATGTGATGCGCGATTCGCCAAGCCGGTCAGTTTGCACCGCCACTCATCACTGCCTGGGTTCAGACGAGACGTCTAATCTCCTGGCCACGACGGTAGGACCCTTAACCGCGACGATACGACCACTAGCCACGACCGCGAAGGCCTGACGACCCTTTGGGAATGGCGAGCGCCGCCCCTGACCTGACCCTGATGAAAGGCTAGGTCAAAGGCCTCGTCATCGTAGCCAAGGGTGGTAACGTCGTGCTCACGAGGAGGGTGTGTGTGTGCGTGTGTGTATACCCGTTGCCGTGGTGACCCGTCAGAGGCATTACCGGGACACGGAACCATTTGGGAAGTTTACTGGCCACGCTGTTGGTCCAACAGTGACAGTAAACCAGCTGCACCGCCTGCCAAGGGACAGAACCCAACACACACACACACACACACACACTCAGACAACTACAATATCCCACTCCTTTCTCAGCGTCGTACGGGCTCCGGGCACGGACAATGTCCTGCGTTCCGGTCACGGACGATGTCTAAGGCTCCGGTCACGGACAAGAGTCCTCATCGAGGCCATGTCTTAAATGAAATATCAAAAGGGCTCAAAGGAGGGAATTTATTCTTGGAGTCTTGGAGGAAGTGAAAAAAAAACTGCCTTTAAAAAAAGGTTAAGGTCGTAAGTGTTTGGGAAGACATGCGAAGGTAAACAGTTCCGTTGCTTTGCGGTGTCGGAAAAGAAACTGATAACATAACGACCCTTCCAGGAGCTGCCAACAACCAAACGTTAGTATTATATGGTCTAGCTAACGGCGAGGCCACACAAGCAGCAAGCTCTCAGGAGCAAAAAAAAAACGAACTAATACCTGTGGGAGAGGGAAAGAGAACCAACACCAGAGCAATATTGTAGTCAGATTGGAAGAGATGGTATGGCGCACTGCGTGGGACTTTCTTTATCAGGCAATTACACAGAGCTAGAACCTGTTCGGATGTGACGAATCAATCCACTGTATAACTAGAACAAGTTTTAGAGGAGATTGGTCTACGAAATGTGAACAGAACCTCCATCTTCTCAGAGGCGGACTCGGCTGCCTGGCTATCTGCGTAATGTGGGGTTCCCAAGACAGACTCCGGTAGACGTTACAGTGGTATCAAGTATCTCTATTGTCTTGAGTGGTTGGGAACGGGGGACCCACGTCAGCAGTCATACTGTTGCACCTTATGACTGGGGCCGGTGTCAACAGCTGCACCATCAGACTGGGAGAGTTCGTAAGTCGGACCGCTTTCGACTCGACTCTGTCAGGTAAGGATGCAGAGCTTGAACCATCCCAGACGTGACAGCAGTACTCCATACAAGGACGGATCGGTCCTTTGTGTAAACGGTACAGCTATTAGGAAGAAAACAAATTTCGCGACCGCCCGACCGTGAAATTTCATTCTTTCTGCACATTTCCCCTCGCGTCCATACGCATGGGTTGCGTCAGACTGAAGAGATGTAAAAGACCACATCCTTCTTACAAGGAAAGTCTTCCCCTCCGCCACCGTCGAAAATAGCTCTCTGAAGCTTCCCTTGATGTCCACACCTGTACACCTATAATCCACATTTTCAGTTTCCCAGAGTAACTAAGACATTCCCTCACACAACCTGACACTGAACAGAGGAGCAGCAGCAGGTGTACACAGGCTGGTCCCCAGAACGAGCCGTGCACGTCCATAAGGAGTCTCCCTGATCATGGCAAGGGATCGGTAAAGCTCTGCCCTGCCAACGGTCTGTCTGACTAACCCAGCAGAACCCAACCTCAAGACCTGTGTTATGTTACTGTCAGTAACGTGAGACGCGACTGAGATGAATGTACTAAGGGGCAGGCACAAAGCCTGGGGGTATCAGACATTTCCACCTCTACGTAACCTAAGGATACCAAACGTTACCTCCCTTATGTAGACTTGGGGTACCAAACGTTACCTCCCTTATGTAGACTTGGGGTACCAAACGTTACCTCGAGGTCCTACGTAGCTTGGGCATATCAAACGTTACCTCCTCTTATGCACCGTACGGGTACCATATGTTACTTCCCCCTATGTGGCCAGAGGGGTACCGTTTCCCATACGTAGCGAGGGGTACCACACAGTACCTCCCTACGTCAGTTTATCTTTTTCCTTTTTCATACTTCATCGCCAGAATTTGAGGGGGCTATGTGGGCCTGAGGGCCGTTTCCCGCGTTAGCGAGGTAAAGCCAGGAACAGAAGAAGGAACGTATCCTCACTTCCGACATTCACCCAACCTGTATATATGTACATGTATAATAGCACTGTACTCACTCTCATACCGCCAGCTGAGTAGGCAGCACCTCACAAACCATCGACTTTACCTGCAAAGGAGATTAACAGTTTAAACAAATGGAACAGTACAAGTCACATTTATCTATAATACACATTCATATTACACACACACACACACACACACACACACACACA
>JAUUDW010008570.1:0-10253 GCA_032361385.1 Panulirus guttatus | reverse complement strand
GGTTGGTAAGAATATTCAATGTATGTATGGATCATGGTGAAGTGTCTGAGGATTGGTGGAATGCATGTATAGTACCACTGTACATAGGCAAAGGGGATAAAGGTGAGTATTCAAACTACAGAGGTATATGTTTGTTGAGTATTCCTGGAAAACTGTATGGGAAGGTATTGACTGAGAGGGTGAAAGGATGTACAGAGCATCAGATTGGGGAGGAGCAGTGTGGTTTCAGAAGTGGTAGAGGATGTGTGGATCAGGTGCTTGCTCTGAAGAATGTATGTGAGAAATACTTAGAAAAACAAATCAATGTGTATGTGGCATCTATGGATCTGGAGAAGGCATATGATAGAGTTGATAGAGAGGCTTTGTGGAAAGTATTAAAAACATATGGTGTGAGAGGTAAGCTGCTAGAAGCAGTGAAAAGGTTCTATCAAGGGTGTAACGCTTGTGCACGAGTAGGAAGAGAGGAGAGTGACTGGCTACCAGTGAAGGTCAGTCCATGGCAGGGGTGTGTGATATCACCATGGTTGTTTAATATGTTTATGGATGGGCTGGTTAGGGAGGTAAATGCAAAAGTTTTGGAGAGAGGGGCGAGTATGTAGTCTGTTGGGGATGGGAGGGCCTGGGAAGTGAGTCAGTTGCTGTTCGCCGATGATACAAAACTAGTGGCTGATTCGAGTGAAGTGGTGATTTAGATACCTGGGAGTGTACATGGCAGCAAATGGAACCATGGAAGTGGAGTGAAGGGTTAGAGGGTAAAGGTTATGGGAGCACTGAAGAATGCTTGAAAAGAGAGGTCAATAGCTGGGAGGACAAAAATGGGTATGTTTGAGGGGATATATGTCCAAGTAATGATGTATAGATGCATGGCATGAGTTACAGGTGAGAATGTTTGGAGGAGGGTGGATGCACTGGAAATGAAATGTTTACGGACAATACGTTGTATGAGGTGGTTTGGTCAAGTAAGCAATAGAAAGGGAGGATAGAAGTGTGATAGCAAGAAGAGTTTGGTTAAGAAAGCTGAAGAGCGTGTACTGAAATGGATTGGAGGGAATAGTGTGGAGAGGTTGGCAAAGAGGATATATGTTTCAGAGGTTGAGGGTACATGGAGAAGGGGGAAACCAAACTGGAGAAGAAATAATGGAGAGAAAAATATTTCTAGCACCTGGGGCCTAAACATGCAAGAGGGTGAAAGGCTTGCAAAGGACAGAGTGCATGAAAGCATGTGGTATACAGGGCACAACATAATGTCAATGGACTGAACCAAGGCATGTGACATAGCCACAGGAAACCACAGAAAGGTCAGTGGGGCCTGGTTTTGGATAGGTGGCTATGGTTTTGGTGCATTACACATGACAGCTAGATAATGGATGAGAACAAATGAGGACATTTCTTTGTCTATTCCTAGCACTACTTGTTAATGCAGGAAATGGTAGACAAGTAAAAAAAATGTAAAGCAGACATGAATAATAATATCTGACAGCATCATTCATTAACAATATACAAAGAATCAAATACAAAACTATGAGTAATATTAGAGCTTTCTAACCTTAGAAAAACAGGCTCCCATATGAACCTTGGGAGTTGGTGGAAGGCCATTTGACTGTGGTCTCGGAGGGGTGTTGTGTCTTCGTTTATCTTTTCTCCGAGGTGGAACAGGAGGAGTCCCACTACCATCCTCTTCCCCACCACTACCTCCTCCTTGTCCATTTTCCTTAGATCCTACCAATTAATATGAAGTCTTAAAATCTAATCATATCTTTCCTATGTGCATGAATATTCTCTTTACTATCCAAAAAAAAAGGCATCCTATGAAAATCTGACATTCACAAGATAAAATCTTAAAATACTTGGACGTTGTGGCTCCTACTTTCAGGTAATGTTACCTATATCTATATCTCTGACACCTTTTCCAACTGGAACTCCCTCAAAAGGACGGCCACGGCAACAGTCTCTCCATAAGTAAAGAACTCCAGCACCACTTCTTTGCCTTTAGTGCCTCACCCTTAACAGGCCACTGGCATAGGGCAACACTAGTGCAGAGTTTGCAGAGGCTCCTACCTATTATTCTTAATGACTACTTCTATCTAATGCTCCTACCAACTACTTCTACCTATTGTTTCTACCTAATGCTCTTGCCTAAATGTACCTACCTACTACTGCTATCTACTGCTCCTACCATTTTGCCAAAAGGCAGGGCTAGCATATAGTGCTCAACGCAGGAAAATCTAGAGTTACGAAGAATAAGCTGTGTGAGTTAGGTGTTGTCAAGTAACACATATGACAAGAAGAGATTGTATGTTCATGGTCAGAATGCCAGTAGTTCACATGTTAGTGAGGCAGAAAGAAAAGACAGCTACCTGGGCCAGAAGAGTGCAGCCTGACAACCAGTAAAGTGCTGGCTCACTAAGCAGATGTCATTAACCCTCCTGATATCCAGGTGGGTAGCACTGGTAATATACCTCCCTGGTTGTTGGCTGCCTACCAACTACCTTCTGTTTATATTCCTATAAAAGACTCTATGGGTTATGTAATATGCATACATACAAACATCATATGAACATATGCAGGGCTGTATTAATGGAGTCCAATAACACCTAAGCATACATAAACATGCTTCTGTACTTTCCTGCCAAAGGATCCCCTTCTATGGGACTCCCACAGCTGACCACATCCATTGGATGGGATCATAGGCCAAGATACCTGGTGTTGTGTGTATGTCTGTGAGAAGTGTGTGCAGGACAATTATTAGTATGCATTCACTGTCTTAGGTACATAAGTTGCATCTAGGGTATACGGTTCTTATGATACGATGAATGACGATCTGTAATACTGGGGAGAGGCATAATGTCTTGAACACTGACAAGAAAGCATAACTCAAACATTCAACTTCTCATACCTCCATGACCAAACCAAGCAAACCTACAATCAAAAACATTCACCAATACCTCAAAATGCTCACTCTGTCTCCTAGTCACCTCATTATCACCTGTTAGCACTTCCTCGTCTGCCAACTTCATCGATGTTCCCATTTGCTTTCTTGTTTTTCACACACTATTAGCCTCTTTCCAAAATAGCTTCTTCTCCTTGAAGTTTACTGATCATCACTCACCACAGTTCTCACTTATCCTCTTTTCAAACCCAACACTTTCCTCTTGACCTTCTGCCACTTCATTTTACAAATCTCCCAATCATTTGCACTCCTTCTTTGTAAGTACCTCCCAAACAACTCTCTTTTCTCTTTCACAAGCAACTTCATCCCACTAATCATTACCCTTTCTAACTTGCCCACCTCCCACCTTTTGCATGTCACACACTTCTCTCACACAAGCCAGCACTGCTTCCTTATATATATCCCATTCCACAGCTACTTCCCTAGCTTCATTTACTTTCACATTTTTTGCTGTTCTTTACTCATTCTCTCCTGGTATTTCTTCATATAAGTCTCTTTCCCTAGCTCATTTACTTACATCACTCTTCTCACCCATATCATTTTCTCTTTTCTGAAAATCTCTACAAATCAGCACCCTTGCCTCCACCAGGTAATGATCTGAAATCCCACCTGCTGACCTTCTCAGCATATTCACATCTATGTCTCTCTTTTGCATGCCTATCAATTAGTATGTAATCCAATAATGCCCACTTACAATCTTTCCTACACATATACATTTACTTGTATATGTCCATCTTCTTAAACCAGGTGTTTCCTATCACCTCTTTTTCAGCACACAATTTCACAATGTTGCTGTTTGAGATTAAACCTCCCTACAACTCAGCAGGTGCGGGCCCTATGCTCTAGGGTGGCCCGCCGGTGGTGAGGGACCTAAGCACTGGGCCTATGGGGCTGGGCTTGTTATCCCACCCATCTCCCATGAAAGCCAGGCTCCCTCTGAAACACAATTTCACAAGTTCAACATTTCCATTCACCTTCCTGAATATTAACCTCATGGCCCCCAATTATACTCTCAACTGCTACATTACTAACAATTGCATTTATATAGCCCATCACTAATACCCAGTCTTTTGCATCAAAACTGTGGACACACTCTCTGAGGACAATATATAGTGCAAGGTGGTTTGACGAAGCAGTAATAAAAGGGTAAGAGAGGAGTGGTAATAAAGAAAATTTGGGTGAGAGAGCTGAAAAAAGTATCCTGAAATGTTTGCATATACAGAGACAGTGAGTCAGAAGAGGCTGAAAAAGAGGATGTCTGTGTCAGAAATGAAGGGGACAAAGAGGACAGGGACACAAAATTGGAGCTGGAAGGATGGAGTGAAAAAGATTTTGAGCAATCGGGGCCTGAACATACAGAAGGGTGAAAGGCATGCACAGAATAGTGAATTGGAATGATGTGGTATACTGGGGTCGATGTGCTGTCAATGGACGGAACCAGGGCATGTGAAATGTCTGGGGTAATCCATGGAAAGGTCTGTGGGACCTACATGTGGATAGGGAGCTGTGGCTTCGGTGCATTACACATGACAGCTAGAGACTGAGTGTGAGCGGATGAGGCCTTTAGTTCGTCTGTTTCCTGGTGCTACCTTGCTGATGAAGGGGTGGAGATGCTGTTTCCTGTGAGGCGGGGTGGTGCCAGGAATGGATGAAGGTGAGCAAGTATGAATATGTATATATGTATGTGTATGTATATGTATGTATATATGTATATGTATATGTACATACTGTGCATACATGTGCATGTATGTGTATGTGTGTATATGAATGGATGGGTCTTTCTTTGTCTGTTTCCTGGCGCTACCTAGCTGACATGGGAAACAGCGATCAAGTATAATAGATATTTATCAATAAATAGAAGTTTGCCATGTATCTTTTTTGTATTTGATATCAACTTAAGTTTTGCCTCATTTCATAGAGGTCCAACAATTTGGGATATTGTGTAGGCTAGCATCAGCCTTGGATATTGCAGCAAACAGACACTGAATGGTGGTGGTTGTTTTGTGAATAAAAAGTGATACTGATCAAAATTCTTTGTTCTTCCATTCTTTAAGGTTCTATATCTACTGGTTACCTGTTTGATTTTTCATGTACTCTTACTAGTTGTGCATTTCAAATACCTGAAAATGTTTTGTTTCAAAATTTTGACAGTTACATGGGTATATATGTTACGTGTCAGATGTGGAGAGGAAAAGAGGGGGAATACTATACTGGAGATGGAAATATGGGGTGAATTAGATTTTGAGTACTCAGGGCCTGAACATATAGTAGGGTGAAAGTCATGCAAGGGAGAGAGTGACCTGGAGGAATAATCCCATGAAAGAGGATAAAAGCATGTTATAGTTATTTTGGTGTTGGTCAAAGAAAGCAGTGCTTTTAAAACCAGACCTTGTTTGTTCACAGCAGAGGTAGCACAAACCAGTCCTCAAGTCCCTTCACACATTAAGAAGAGGAAGGGGAGCGACATGGAGTAATTCTCTATCTTGAGGCAGGGTTTAGGTATGCATCAGGCTGTACTGTGCCCAACTACATTATGCCCTCAAGGGGCCACCTGCCAAATTCAAAATACCAGTCACATCCGGTAGGTGTTAAATTACATACAGATATTGTTGCAGTTTTGTGAAATTTCTTTAATGATCATTAACTCAAATTCTGATGTACACACAAATCACATACTTATTTAACCACCAATATGCCATGAACCACCATCAAACCACCATCACCATCACCAAACATCACCACAAAACACTACAACACCCATCAGTATGACAACCATTAACACCACCAAAACATCAATAAAAATCAGTTTTCAGTAGCAACACAAATATAATCATGGCTGCCAAGAGGGGTGCAGATGATATGGTTGACAGGTCTTGGGAAATGGGGTGGGACTGGTGAGAAGACATGGAATTGGAGTAATTGGAATTGACCTTTGTGTCTTCTAATGGTTCTGTTCTATGTAGACTGTAGACTAACATGCAACCAACCAACATCATCATCAAACACCAAGCACAACCATCATCATTATCAACATCAAGCATTACCATCACCATCAACAACACTATCACCACAACCCATCAGCATTACCACCAACAACATCACCACATTATCATGAGCATCACCACTAACATCACCATATCATCATGAGCATTATCACATCATCATGAGCATCACCACCAACAACATTATCACCACAACCCATCAGCATCACCACCAACAACAACAACAACACCATCACCATTACCCATCAGCAACACCAACAACACCATCACCACAACCCATCAGCATCAATAATAACATCATCAGTTTTCAACAACTATAATCATGGTTGCCTGGAGGAGGAGGGTGCACATGATGTGTCTGACAGGTCTAATGAAATGGAGAAGGGGAAGGACTACAGAGAAGATATGGAATTTACATATATTTCTTTCTAATGATTTTCATCCAATTAAACTGTACTCTTACACCATCATCACCACCATCACCATGAGGAGAGTGTATGCGATATGAATGATGTAAGGAAATACGTTTTACAAAAGACTGGATGAATGGAAAAATGACAGAGAACATGGTTAATGCCGATGTCATACATAAATTCAAGAGGTTATATGACAGCAGAGCATGTTCATGAGACGGAGCTCTATGAGTGTAAAACTCCTTCACCCTACTTTAGAAATAGGTAATTACAGATCCACATAATAACAGCAGGGAAGGACTCAAGGACTTCTATAAAAGACAGGGAACTGACAATGCTTTCTTTCTGAGTTTCTTTTTTACTGTGTAAGATAATGTAGAGGGCTGGAAGATGTACGAGAGGTGTGGAAGATGTAATTAAGACAACAGAGAAATGTGCTGCAAAATATGGGAAATCTCTTAAGAGTAGGAAGCTGGAAGACTCAGAAATGTGCAACAGTGATTAGAAAAGTTCTGTGTAAATTGTGTCTTTTCTGGCTTGTGGAAAGTTTATAGATAGCTGGAAATCTCTCTTGATAGAAGAGCTCTTGCACCAATCATTCTATCTAACAAGGAAATCCCTGAACACTCTGAATGGTTAAACACAACCACTTAAGATAACTCCAGTTATACTGAAAATCACAAATGACACATAATGCTTCACACTCATTATAATGAGTATCACACATGACACATCATATCTGACATTCACAATACTAAGTATCACACATGGCACATAATACTTGACATTCATGACACTGAGTATCACACATGACAATACTTGACATTCATGACACTGAGTATCACACATGACACATAATACTTAACATTCACTATACTGAGTATCGCACGACACATAATACTTGACATTCACTATACTAAGTATTACTGAGTGTCATAAATGACACAATACCTGACATTCACTGTACTGAGTATAACACATGACACATAATACTTGACATTCATGACACTCAGTATCACACATGACACATAATACTTGACATTCACTACACTGAGTATCACATATGACACATAATACTTGACATTCACTACAATGAGTATCAAACATAACACAAAACTTGACATTCACTATACTGAGTATCATAAATGGCACATAAAATTTGATATTCACTAAAATGAGTATCACACATGACACATAAAACTTGACATTCACTACAATGAGTAAACACATGACACATAATACTTGACATTCACTAAAATAAGTATCACACATGACACATAAAGCTTGACATTCACTACACTGAATATCACGTGACACTTAATACAGTGAATACGTATTCCTTAATTGTCCTGGACTTACTTCAGAAAGACATATATACAGCATCACCACACTTCTTTGCAAGTGGTTATGGCTGAGGGACAGAGGCAAATTCCTGAGCAGTGCAGGACCCCCAAAGATGAGGATCCTGGGGCAGGAAGGGAAGGTAAGAAATGTGTCTTGGGGACATGAAGCAGTCAAAGGAAATTGCAGTGTAGTCTCTTGTTCCATTGTGGATGGCAGGGGGCTCTAGTTTCATTACATTATAAATAACTTCTAGGACCGGATATGTGCAAATCATCATTTGTTCCTAACACTAACCTGTTAAATTGGGAAAAGTAATTAGATGTAAAAAGTGTGCACTCACCCTCACGCCTACGATCATGTTGACTATCACTCTGAGCACGAGCACGAGCTGTAGCTGATGTCAGAGTTAATGTAGCAGTCTGATCAGTTAGTTCCTCTCCTTCCTCATGATGGGTCTCTGCACTGGAATGTCTTCTTGCATGTCCTCGATCTCTACCTGGCGATGACTGGCTGTACCTGCTTAAGTACAGGTTAGCCTTTTGAGGGAGTGCAAATTCATAAAATCAACATGACCTCATGGCATAACAAATGTTGCAGTTCATACACACACCTTTTTCCACATAATTGTTCAGCAGTTCCCAACATCTTTAAGTAAAGTAAAGATCGTGGGCAGCAGGCAACCACTGACCAGGGAGGTACTACCACCTGAGCATTGGGAGGGTTAGTGATGGCGGCACAAAGACCAAGCACATCATTGGCTATCAAGATCCCCTTCCTGGCCCAGAAGTTTTTCTTTTTGCCTCACATACATATGGGTTGCTTGAAGTCAGTCTACAAGCACACTCTCCATCTTTCTCATAACACTCAATTATATGTAACTCGCTCTATTCTTTATTCTTAACTCTAAAGTTTCCAATGGTAAATGCCTTGTCTACCAGTAAAACCTCACTGTAGATATATAAAATTTATGAATTGGGACCCCACATATGCAAAATTCTCTTCCAATACATTTTAATTAAGAAATTACTAAAAACCAAACTTCCCATTGCAGCTTAAACCTAAAATCTCATTTTGAACATAGTATGATATCATAAAGAATGCATCTTACACTCATAAGATTAGGAAATGTGTAAGAGAAAGTGACAGAAGGTCAAGAGGAAGGTGCAGGGTTTGAAAAAGAAGGCAAATGAGAGTTGGAGTGAGCAAGTGTCAGTAACCTTCACAGAGAAAAAGATGTATCGGAAAGATATTAATAAGTGTAAAAAAGAAGAGAACAAATGGAAACACCATCAAAGTGGCATATGGGGAAGTGGTTACAACTAGTGATGAAGTGAGGGAGAGATGAAGTGAACATTCAGAAGAACTTTTGCATGTATTTAATGATAGGGAGGCAGATGTAGGGTTTTTGGGAAAGGATGGTATAAAAAGTACACTCAGATGGACTTTGCATGTATTTAATGACAGGGAGGCAGATGTAGGGTGTTTGGGAAAGGATGGTATACAAAGTGAGAAAATCATAGAGATTGGTTTAGGGAAGACAGAGAAGATGGTGAAAGCCCTGAGTAAGATAAAATGGCACTAAGTGGCTGGAATGGATGGTATTGCAGATGAGTGATTAGTCAGGATTTTCAGTGTATGTATAGATCATGGTGAGGTGCCTGAGGATCGGCGGAATGTGCATATAATGCCACTGTATAAAGGCAAGGGGGTAAAATGCGAGTATTTAAACTACAGAGGAATAAGTGTGTTGAGTGTACCTAGTAAGTTGTATAGGAGAGTTGTGATGGAGAGGGTAAAGGCATGTACAGAGCATTAGACTGGGGAAGAACAATGTAGATTCAAAAGTGGTAAAGGACATGTGGATCAGGTGTTTGCTGTGAAGAATATGTGTAAGAAATACTTTGAGAAACAGAAGGATTTATAAGAGGTATATACGGACATGGAGAAAGAATATGATAGGGTTGACAGAGATGCATTGTGGAAGGTCTTAAGAATATATAGCAAGGGAGGAAAGCTGCAAGAAGCAGAAAAGTTTTTATCAAGGGTGAAAGACACATGCATGTATAGGAAGAGTGAAAAGTGAGTGGTTCCAAGTAAAGGATGGTCTGCAGCAGGGGTGTGTGATGTCCTAACAAGTTTATGGAAAGGGTTGGTGAGAGAGGTAAGCGCAAGAGTCTTTGAGAGGAGACGAATATGAAGTTTGTACAGGAAGTGAGTCTGTTCTTGTTTGCTGGTGACACAGCACTGGTGGCAGATTCAAGTGAGAAATGTCATAAGCTGGAGACTGATTTTGGAAGTGTGTGTGAAAGGAGGAAGTTAAGAGTATATATGAAAAAAAAAGTTATTAGGTTTAGCACTGTAGTGGGACAGGTTTGTTGGGGAGTGAGTTTAAATACAGATAATCTGGAGGAGAGTTTAAATACAGATAATCTGGAGGAAGAGAAGTGCTTTAGATACCTGGGAGTCGACATGTCAGCAAATGGAACCATGGGAGCATAAGTGAGTCATAGGGTGGGTGAGTGACGCATTCACGGGCCGCCCAGG
>JAUUDW010008560.1:0-10253 GCA_032361385.1 Panulirus guttatus | reverse complement strand
AGTATTCTTCCACCCTATTTGCTCATGTCACAGGTGGTCTTCCTCTCACACCAACCCCTTTAATTGTATTATCATACCCTCTCCTTGTAAATTCCCTGTCTTGCATTCTTTCTACATGCCCAAACCACCTCAAAGTAAAGCATTTGATCCACTTTACCACTCCACAATTCTGTCCCTTTGCATTCCCTGTAATACCAAATTACTTCATTACTTTCTCCATTCCATTTAGTCATACCACATGCTCCTCTCAAATAGTTCATATCCATAGCCTGGATTTTTGACATCTGTGACTCATCCTATGCCCATGTTTTGGTTGCATATGTCAGAACTGAGAAGACTAATCTCTTCCTTAATCCTTTCTTCACTTTCATACTTCCAACTCTACTCTTCATTATTCTACTAAGGGACTCAACGACTCTTCTTCCCTTTCCTGTTCTCTCCCTTATCTCTCCATCTATATCACCAAACTTACCCAAGATAGCTCCCAAATAATTAAATTCTGTCCCCTCTTCCTGTCTTTTACCCCCCTTATCTATAACACAGTTTATTACATTTATTCTTTCACTCTATAGGACTTTGCAAAATCTATACTTTCACTGTGTTTCCTTTCAAACATCATTACTTTACTTTTACTCACATTTACCTTCAATTAATTACACATATCATAAAACATACACCTTCTGCAACCCCTCTTCACCCTCAGCAAAAAACACAAACAGACTCATCACCTCCACATTCCACCCTCACATTGCTTTTCCCTAGTTTTGCTTTCATCTCTCTTATCTCTTTAAAACATTTCACTTCCTCTAAGTTTTCTCCATTCAAAGTTACACTCCAGATAACCATCCATCTCCTTGCAATGAAAAACCTAATAACATTGTTTTTATTCACATTTACTCTCAATATTCTCCTTTCACATACTCTCCCAAATTCAGAAACAAACTTCTGCAGTTTGTCACTTGAAAAATGCAGTGTCATCAAGAAACAGTAACTGACTCACTTTCCATGCTATCCCACCCTTGACAAACTGCAGATCTTCTCCTTGACGAAAGCATTTAGTCGCCCATGGCCTCTTGCATAACAACAACAACAACAACAAAAACTATGATGAAGAGTTCATATGGTTGCATCTGTTACAGGTACCAGCTTTAACCTTAAGTCTTTGTAATCATATCAGACATACACAAAGATGTAAGGGAGATTACAGTCAGGTGTTCTGCATAAAACAGTTGGTGCATAATTCCCAGTAAAACTACAAAAAGACCTGGATATAATGAAAAAATGGGTGGAAGAGTACCTAATGAACTTCATTTACGAAAAACTTTAGCAAATAAGTCATGGATTAATCAACATGTTAGCTTCTTGTAAGGACCCTATAGGGAATGAAATAGAGAACAAGAAATTGTCAAAAACCTTGCTGTTACTTTAAATGAGGAACCTGAATTCAAGACACATTGTCAGTACGGAACTTTCAAGCAAAATAAGGAGTGACATGAAAAGAACTTTCACAAAAAGGAATGGAAAGCTAATAATAAAAATGTTTAACACATACATAAAGAGCAAATGGAATACTGCTAAACTTTCATGAAGGGTCAGCAGTTATGTAAATGAAAATAATACATAAAGAGCAAATGGAATGCTGCTAAACTTTCATGAAAGGTCAGCAGTCATGTAAATGAAAATGATAAAGTTATATAGAATACTTAAATGCTTCACAAGCAAAACTGATGGTATAAAGCATATAATCTTCCACAAGAGGCTGAAAGAACTTGAACTCTACAGTCTCAGAAGTTAAAAGGAAAGATATATACCATGATAATAAGCATATGAGAGCACAGAGAAGGCATAAAGAATAATTTTCAACACTAAGCATCCCAGTGGGGAAGATCTAAAACTATCCTTTCATGAATAATCCCTGGGGACATACAGAAAAGATATGAGTGTTCTGCAAGATTCAGAAAGACTATTCAATGGAGTGGCATAGAACAAATACCACTAAATTAACTCATGGTTGGAGTCAATCCCTGATTCTCAGATTGACAGTTATATAAAGGGAGTGGTGGTGGAGAAAAACACTTTAGTCCAAGAAGCAAAACACGCAGTGAGTACCATGCACTACAACTACCACTCTGGCAAAATCTCATAAAATGTACTAATTGATGGGTAAAAACCTACCATCATTAATGCCATTCTCAATTTACAGTCCACATAAGGAGTATCAGGCATACACAGCCTTTGAAAATTACTCACATGCATCTTCAACCCATGCTCAGAGAGCTAAAGAGAGAGAGAAACATCCATACATACATAAGCGCTTCATATTTTTTCACTTTGTAAACTGTGCAACTAGGCTGATTAGTCAAGTGGACACTAATATCTCCATTATCACCCCTGCCACTGAATCCTGTATAATTACTCCATAACTGTGGTGAAATATTTCTTATAGGAGGAAAAATAATAAATAGCTGCTACCAAAGTTCTCTGAACTATCACAGAAATATGTTATACATTCTTTTTCTTCAACAAAATTCTTTTCTCATTATGAATCCTAATGAAGTGTAAACTATAAGAATTATAGCAAGAAAAAATCTACTTCTCTGCTAAAAGCAGCATCATTCCCAGCAATATCAGATAAAAAAATAAGGGTTTTACCTCAAAGATCTTGCTCATGTCACTGGCTAAGCAGGAACAGTTGCTAATCAGTATGCCAACTTCTTTCACCTGAAAACAAGTATACTACATCAAATTTTACTGCAGTGGACAATCATGTTCCTGAACCACAATCAGCACCTACCTCTGTATGTTAACAATGGTGAACATAACATACAAATGGTTCACATAACCGTTATGAAACAAGAGTAATAAAGACGAGCTTCGTCCTATTTCTTGTAAAGTTATTTATACTTTATACAGAAATTTCATCCATCATCAAGCAAACCAATACAATTAATGCTTATCTTATAAGATACTGTATTGAAAGGTGAAAAACAAAATAGGTGGATGTAAGAGTGGAAAAGTAAAGGTGAGAAGTAGGGAAGGGGAGTTGCTAAATCAAAAAGAGACAGTGAAATGAAGATGGAAAGAGTATTTTGAAGATGGAGAGTATTTTGAAAAAATGAATTTGGAAGAAGGTGGGGATTCAGTCGTTACATGCAGGGGTATGGAGGATGGAAGAAAAAGGATAAAAATGCAGCAGTCTATAGCAAGAAGGGATAAAAAAGGTGATAATAAGGCTAAAGGTAGGAAAGCCACCTGGAGTGGATGGGATGATGGCTGAAATGTTAAAATATGGAGGAGAAAGTGTGAAAGAGCAGATGCATTTGATATGTAATTTAGCATGAAAGGAGAAGGTTGTGTCTGAAGATTGGGTGAAAGCTATAATTTTCCCTTTATACAATGGAAAAGGTGCTAAGGATGTATGGAGCAATTATAGGAAATTTTGTCTGTTAAGTATAACAGGAAAAGTTTATGCAAGAGTGTGTGTGTGTGTGGGTGAAGGAAAAATTTGGGATTGTAAAGTATGCATGGGTATGTGTATATGTGCCTGTGAATATGAAGACTGTACGAGGTAAGGATAAAATGAAGCTTTTCTGGAGAAATTTGAATGTCTGTATAAACGGTTTTGAGAATGAGAGAAAAGTGGTCACACTGGGTGTCATGAATGTGAAAGTGGGTGGCGATGAAACTGGTGAGATAGATGGTACATGGGGAGTGCCTGGAGCAATTAAGAATGGAAGTATCTTGTGGATATTTGTGCTGAAAGAGGTTTATGCCTTGAAAACACCTTTTTTCAGCACAAGATGATCCACAGATATACAAGGATGAGGAATGATGAAGGAGAGGAGCAAAAGGCTTTGATTGACTATGTGGCCATGGATGAAAGACTGACCATTTCGCAGTTCTTGTGGGGACGAGGGTCAGGGAGAAGTGGAGGTATGGTATACGGAAGGATGGAGACGTGTAAGTGTTGGCAAGTGAGTAGATGAGTCTGAAAAAAATGCAGGAAGGAGTATGAAAGGAAGGTAAAGGAAAGCTTAGATGGAAGTGCAGTGAATGTAGGAATGCAGTCATGTGTGAATGAGGTGTTAAAGATGTTTAGGGATATACTAGTAAAGGTTGAAGAGTCAGTAGTTGGATACAAGGCCGTACGATATAGGAATAAAAAGGGCAAGGCTTAACAGACGAATGAGATTAGAAATGCTATGGAAGAGAAGAAAAAGGCATATGGTAGATTGCTCAACAGGAATGTACTAGTGAAAGTTTAGTAAAGGAGGTGGGAAGAATAAAAAATATGTAAGCAGAATGTTAAGAAGCTGATAAAGGAAAGCAAAGAAAGAGTAGATGAAGATTTTGAAAGAGTTGAATGAAAAGTTTTGGGATAATAAGAAACTATATTGGAAGAAGGTGAAAAAAGAAAGAGGTGGATGTAAGAGTGGAAATATTAATGCGATAAGTAAGGAAAGGGAGTTGATGAATCAAAAGGAGGAAGTGAAAGGGAGATGGAGAGAGCATTTTGAAGAACTGATGAATTTGGGAGAAGGGGAGGCAGCAGTTGTTACATGCATGGGTATGAAGGTGGGAAGGAAAAGGATACAAGTGCAAGGGCCTGTAGCAAAAAGGGAAGTAAGAAGGACAATAATGAGGCTGAAGGTAGGAAAGGCACCTGAAGTGGATGGGATTACAGCTGAAATGCTGAAGTATAGAGGAAAAAGTGTGACAGAGTGGATGCATCTAATATGTAATTTAGCATGGAAACAGAAGGTTATGCCTGAGGATTAGGGTGAAAGCTACCATTGTTCCTTTATTCAAAGGAAAAGGTGCTAAGAATGTATGTAGCAGTTGTAAGGGAATATGTCTGTTAAGGACGCCAAGAAAAGTGTACGCAAGAATGCTGACTGATACAGTGATGGAAGTGACTGGCTGCAGAATAAGTGAAGACAAGGAGGTTTTAGGAAAGGTAGGGAATGTGTGGATCAGATTTTTGCAGTAAAGATGAATGTGGAAAAATATTTAGTGAAAGGTCAGAAGTTGTATGCAGCTTTTCTGGGTCTGGAGAAAGCGGATGACAGAGTCGAGTGGAATGCTTTATGGGATGTGTTAAGGATATATGGGGTAGGTGAACAACTGTTGGATGGTGTGAAAGCCTTCTACAGAGGAGCAAATGCATATGCAGGAGTGGATAGAGAGTTGAGCGAAAGTTTCTGTATACACATAGGTGTGAGGCACGACTGTGTGATGTAACTGTGGCTTTTTAATATATATATGGATTGAGTGATAAAAGAGATGAAAGCAAGACTAGGGAAAAGGGGAGCAGTGGCAAGCCTTTTTGCAGATGATACTGTGTTGTTGCAGAAAGTTGTGCATTTTATGATGTATATTAACACAGGCAATTGAAGGTAAATGCAAGTAAAGGTAAAGTAATGGTGTTTGAAAGGAAGCAGAGTGAAGGTATAGATTTTGTAAAACCATATAGAGTGAAAGAAGAAAGTGTACAAAGTTGAGCTTTGGATAAGGGGAGAAAGACTGGAAGAGGTAAGAGACTTTGAGTATTTAGAAGCTGTCTTGGATAAGTTTGGTGATATGGAAGGAGAGATAATGGGCAGGGCAGTACAAGGGAGAAGATTCATTGGGTTCCTTAACAAAATAATGAAGGTAGAAGTGTAAGTATGAAAGTGAAGAGATTAAGAGACAGCATAGTCCTCCCAACCCTGACCTATGCTGAAGCATGGAGCTATTTGAGAAGAGCATGTGGTGTGACTAGATGGAATGAAGAAAGAAATGAAAGGGTGTATGAGAGATGTGGTATGGCAATGAATGTAAAGGTAATGAACTGTGGAGAGGTAGAATGGGTGAAACAAAATGCTTTGAGGTGTTTTGGGCATGTGGAAAGAATGCAAGACTGGGAATTTACAAGGAGAGTATATGATAGTACAATTAAAAGGGTTGGTGTAAGAAGGAGACTGCTTGTGACATGAATAAACAGGATAGAGGAATACTGGAGGGAGACAAATGAAGGAAGAATTTGTGGAATTGTATATGCAAGGGAGGCACATAAAGAGAGGAATAAGTGGAGAGTCTTTTGCTATGGCCATCCCTTGATGGGAGTTCCTGGAGGGAACAAGCATCAGAGATAGAGATAGAGATAGATAATTTGATAGATAGAGGAGAAAGTAGTACAGGGTAAAGGAGTTGCTAGGTCCCTTCATAGAATAATGAAGGGTAGACGTGTAAGTATGGATGTGAAGAATGGGTTAAGGGATAGCATAGTCCTCCTGACCCTGACCTATGCAGCTGAAACATGGACTTGGTATGAGTCACAGAGGTAAAAAATCCAGGATGTGGAAATGAGCTATTTGAGAGAAGCATGTGGTATGACTAGACACAATGAAGAAAGAAATTAGGAGGTGCATGAGAGATATGGTATTGCAAGGAATGCAAATGGAATGAATTGTGGAGTGGTAAAGTGGGTGAAACATACTACTTTGAGGTGGTTTGGGCATGAGGAAAGAATGCAAAATGGGGAGTTTACAAGGAGAGTGCATGATAGTACAATTAAAGGGGTTAGTGTTAGAGGAAGATAACCTGGAGAAATAGAGTGGAAGAGTACTGGAATGAGAGAAATGATGGAAGAATGAATGGAATGGTGTATGCAAGGGAGGCATGTAAGGACAGGGATAAGTGGAGACCCTTTTGCCGTGGTCATCTCCTTGATGGGAGTTCCTTAAGGGATTGTAGCATAATGAATATAAAAAGATAGATAGTAGCATAATAAATATAAATAGATAGATAACATGCTTACCTGAGTAAGAGACCGCCAATCCATATTTGCACTCCCAAGATATATGTGCTGGCTGTCAACAATCCACATCTTAGTATGAAGTACACCTCCACCCATCAGATGACTAAAATCCAAACTTCGAACCTATAAATATCACATTTAGTTACATTTGCACTCTGAAAACATATATGCATCAACAATCTACATCTACTTCATCTTTTCCAAAACCACTCCAAGATCTGGCCCTTCCTCTATCTATTTATGCAGCATTCGTAGTCACAAAGCCACCTTGCCCTTTGCTGAACACCATCTGTCTTCCTGCTCCCTTGATCTGCAGCTTCTCTCTGAAAGCCAACTGTCCAAAGCTGCCCTTACTCTGCACTATCAAATCTGTAACTATAATCACTGGGTTTACGCCCACTGTAGTACAAAAACACCCATTGCTCGACTCATGGTTCGTGATTCTTCTAATACTGAAAAAAAGTCTGGCTCAGAATTTCTTTATCACCTACACCTATGCTTTCATATTTTCTGTATTTCAACACTAATTCCTCAAATTAAGCGCAGTGCTTTGAGTACATGAACTCCTGCCACAAATGCTTTGCTCTCTTCATATCTATGCAAGGAATTTCAGTAACTGGTTAGGCTGTATTTGGGATGACCCCAGTAGAGAGGAGGCCTTTTTTCTTTCCTTCCTTAACAATTTGGAGCACATTATCAAACACCACACACAAGTTCCCTATCAGTATTCCTACTCCCTCTACACACTTCACCTATTTTTTATCTGTGACCCTCCTACTATACATACACAGTTTCTGTCACCTCAGGATTCTCTGATCTCAATCTTCCTCTGTCACTTCCAACTGGGCATAAATTGCTCTATTTCCCCTTCAAACTGCCAACTCTACCACTATGGGAGAGCTTCAGCAGTTATCCATGTGCAACTTTTATACTAACTTTCCTCTAGACCAGCACTGCTTTACAGTCCCAGATGACTCTACCTGTGCTCCAGCATAGCAGAGATTAAACTGGCTGAAGTGAAGTTCTTTTCCCTTCTTCTACTAAAGCTCTATTCCCCAAATCATTGTTTGATCACTCCTGCTCTATGGGAAGCACCGTTTACTAGTTTGCAAGGTACAAAATGATCGTGAATGAAAATTATGCTTATCAATCTCATAAAGGTTTACTAATCTCATTTAATTATTACTGAAAGCTCAACATTTCAACATTCAAAAGAAATAAATTTTAGTCCTAATGACCAATAATCAATAATGGGTTTGTGTTATACACTTCAGCAGCTTCATATGATAACTTAATGTCTTGGTTGGTCACCCTTTTTTCTCTATCGTACACCTTAACCTTTTAGCATCTCTCTCAAAGATTATCCATTTACTTTAATAAAATCTTTGGGCAATCTCTCTTCACTCAATATCTCAATTTTGTTAAAACCATCTAAAAGCAAATATCCTAATCTTTTTCCCCTACTCTTCTCAGTACACTTCACCCTCTCCTTGTTTGGCTTGCATATTTCTAACTACCATACACCCATTCACAATAATTAGTGATAAAAATGATAAATTTTAATACAACAGTAAACATTTTAACAATGAATATGATACATTAGACAGATAGGAGTACATTAATCAAGGATATACATGCACCTTGTCCTTCTGTGTCAAGTTTGGACCCTTCATGTCTAAATACCAGTGACACAGCAGCTTGGCCATTGGTTCACCTTAAAGTGGAGTGATGGCCTACCTCTTTATAGAAACCCTGGAAGAGGACCACTACGAGCATCTGCTCAATAGAGGAAGGACCTGGTTGCATTATGCTGATGATATGGTCACTATTAGATCAAGGAGAACAGATCTTCTGAAGACATTAACATGGCAAAATGTAGTGAGGTTTTGCTCCCTGCAATACCTTGAAGGTGAAGTGGCATACATAACTGAGGCATTTATGAAAGCTGGGCAACCCAGGAGCTTAATAATGAAACTCAAGAGCAAGGCAAAGGAAATTTAAGACAGAAACAAAAACATCAATTAACAAAGATATATGGTGGTACTGAACTCCAGGCATGCACCAAAAATCAACAGAATAAAACAGGAAACCTCTACAAAGATACCTACAACATTAGAGACAAAGATAAGCAACCCAGTAAAGATGAGGTAAGGCAGATAAGAGAACAAGAACAGAATAGTCTATACGATTCCTTGCAATGCTTGAAGCAGGTTGTATTTCGGAGACACTGTACGTGGAATTGTAACAAGAACCAATGAACACAGGGCTGATGTTCCAAACCACAAACTTATAAACTTGTTATTCACCCACATAGACAACAAAGGACATTAGCCCCAGTGAAGCAAGGCAAGAATTATACACTAAGTCACAGATAAAAAGACTAGGAAAGCTTTGGAATTAATACACATCATCTTGAAACCCAACATCAACATAAGCTGCACATTGTGGGCAAAAGCAATAGTATAAATGCCGGTGCATGCATAGAAGGGGAATTGCTGAAAAAAAGGAAGTGAAAGGAAGAAGGAGAGAATATTTTAAAGAACTGATGATGTGGGAGAAGGTGAGGAAGCAGTTATTTCATGCATGGGTATAGAGGATGGAAGGTAAAGGATAAAACTGCAGGGGCCTACAGCAAGAAGGCAAGGCAAAAAGGGCAATAATGATGTTGAAGGCAGAAAAGGCACCTACAATGGATGGAAATACAGCTAAAATGTTGAAGCATGGAGGAGAAAGTGTTGTATGTAATTTAGCATAGGAGCAGAAGTTTGTGCCTGAGGATTGGGTGAAAGCTATTACTATTCCTTTATTCAAAGGAAAACAGGCTAAGGATGTGTGTAGCCCTTATAGGGGAAAAAGTCTGTTAAACATATTAGGAAAAGTGTACACAAGAGTGTTGATTTCAAGAATGATGGAAGTGACTGAATAAGTGAGGAGCAAGGGGGTCTTAGCAATAGTATGGGATGTAAGGATCAGATTTTTGCGGTGAGAATGACTGTGGAAAAGCATCTAGCAAAAGGTAAGAAGCTGTGTGCAGCTGTTATGGATCTGTAGAAAGTGTATGACAGAGGCGAGTGGAATGGTTTATGGGATGTGTCAAGGATATATGGGTAGGGAAAAAACTGATAAATGGTGTGAAAGAGTGGATGGAGAGTTCAGAAAAAAGTTTCATTATACATGTGGGTGTGAAGTAGGGCTGAGTGAATTCACAAAGGCTTTTTAACATATATATTGATAGAACAATAAAGAGAGATGAAAGCAAAATTACGATAAAGAGGTAAGGAGATGGAATGTGGCAGTGAGGTATGGTGGCTAGTGACAAGCCTATTTGTGATTGATGCTATACTGGTCGTTGAGAGTAAAGATGAATTGCAGAAGACTGTGTTTTATGATATTTGTAAGCAGAAGTGTTTGAAAAGAAACAGAGTGAAAGTATAGATTTTGAAAAAGTCCTATA
>JAUUDW010008539.1:0-10254 GCA_032361385.1 Panulirus guttatus | reverse complement strand
TATATATGTACTGTGCATATATGTGCATGTATGTATATATGTGTGTATGTGGGGGATGGGTCTTTCTTCGTCTGTTTGCTGGCGCTACCTTGCTGATGCGGGAAACAACGATAAAGTATAATAAATAAATATGAAAAATATATGTATATCTGTGGGGATAGGGGAGAACGAATACTTCCCACGTATTCCTAGTGCATCGTAGAAGGCGACTAAAAGGGGTGGTAGTGGAGGGCTGGAAATCCTCCCCTCCAGTTTTTCACTCTTTCAAAAGAAGGAACAGAGAAGGAGGCCAATACTGGTAATTCTCATCATCTGTGATAGAAACTTTTCTTATTTCACCACCATACTGAAAGAATTAAATTTAGCCTCTTGCACACTCCACACTTAAAGCCTTATCTTCCCTTTAACATCCTTACTGAACCTCTCAAATATCTTAATTCAACTACAACTTCCAGTTCTTCATCATTTAAAATGATATTGCGATATGACAGTTTCCATTCCTTCCTTAAACTTGCTACTCATTATGATTGCTGAGTGAGTGTTTTCATATACTTTTCATTTCTTTTTTCTGTATTTCAACCTACAACATCTAGTGATCAAACTATAGTTACAATAGGAAAAGAGGTACATTATGATGGGATGGAAAGATGTGGTGTGTTAATTATATATGGCTTGAGGCGTTTCAGAGGAATAGGCTGAGAAACAGATGATGATCACATGTAATGTAGGAATATCATGTGAGAATGGAATCATGACCAGAAATAAGTATTGTCCAGCAAATCAACTTTGTGTATAAAGTTCATAATCACAAGATGCTCGACTGATGGGGAAAACTTTACTTTGTCGAAGTGTACTTTATACACAAATGTGAGAGGGATTACAGTTGAGGATGACAAATCCAGACATATAGATGCATTAATATGATGAAAAGGACTCCTGTGTTAATGAGAGTTTTTTTTTTTTTGAAGGCTCCAGTCACGGACAAAAGTCCACATCAAGGACGGGCCCTAATTGAAAGAAATATAGAGAGAATTGAGAAAGGGAAAACAGACAGGGAAAGTATTTACAAATTTTTGAGAAAGTGAAAAACCTCTCTCTTTAAATGAGCCAGGTCATAGTTATTGGGAAAGACATGAGAAGGTAGAGAGATACCATACAATAAATCTTAAATGCAATGGGAAACAATTATACATGTTTCAAAAGTTACAGAATATTAACAATATTATAACAGTTCATTACTTATACAGAATTTACAAGCTATATCAGAGTACTTCTCTAAATACAATTATAAAACTGACACAAACTAGGCAGTACGCACTGATATGCATGCAAAAATAACCAGTCTTCCCAATTACCTATGATTCCTGACAAGTTTTTCAAAACCAATTACAGACTGCAAAATTTCAATCAAACCCTGACACTAATTTTAACAAATCTTAAGTAAAAAATGCCTCAGCCATACTCACGTATGACAAAGATTCAGGTTAAAAAAGCACATGCACTGTCAATAAAATGACTTTATGTTTACCTTATTGGTATTAAAATTGGAGGTAGCTTCTGAGACATCATTCATGCCTGAATGATCTGGTGTTGGTGTAGCTGGAGAAGATTTAGCCCCACCTAATGTCTCTGTTCCTGAAGAGTTGGTGAGTAAGCTGTTAGCTGACTCACGACCTGATCGGTTTGCTGAAGAGGGGCTTGACCGTTCTCTGTTATGGTCTGTTCTTCTGGCGACAGTAAGGGAGATCATACCTGGAGTTGGGCCCTAAAGGAGAAATGGTCACAATTAACACTACTGAATGATAAAGAAAATGGTAGGTAACATATGGCAAATGTTTTCTATGCAACTGTGCACTACTTATTAGATGCTTTTCCAAAAGAAGGAACATAGAAGGGGGCCAACCGAGGATTTTCCCTCTAAGGCTCAGTACTCTGGCGATTATGTATGGAAAAAAAAAAAATACATATTTTATGTTTATTATATTTGATCGCTGTTTCCCACGTTACCAAGGTAGCGCCAGAAAACAAACAAAGAAAGACCCATCAGCTCAAATAAACACATATATACATACAAGCACATATATGCACAATACATATATATACACACCAACATATAAACATACACATGCATATACGCATGCACATATTCATACTGGCTCGTCTCCATTCATTCCTGGCGCCACCCCCTGCGTCAGCGAGATAGCGCCAGGAAACAGATGAAAAAAAAAGGCCACATTTGCTCACACTCAGTCTCTAGTTGTCATGTGTAATGCACCAAAACAACAGCTCCCTATCCATATCCAGGCTGCTGCTTCCTGCATTGGTGAGGTAGCACACAACATGGACAATCAAAAGTAAAATACTGGTAGGAGGGAGGCTACAAAAGCTTGCCCCTTCACAGCAAGCATGTGTGAAATTTGTTTGTCAACAGACTGCGACAGAAAATTTTAACTTCATAAAATTTTCTCTAGAATAACAACAATTGGGGCAATTTAAAGGGAACATATGATAACAAGTAAGATTTAATCATCTTTTATATTCGTAAACTGTTTCCCCAAAATGAATTAAATATCACAAAAACTAAGTATGTTATAGAGATATCAATTACACCAAAAAAGTTAATAACTTGATCTAATACTCCATGACCTGAGGAGAAGACTTTTCTGGTGGATAGTTGGAATTCAAGCCACAGGCTCAGTGACCTCTGCAAGGCTACTAAATCAAACTTTTGACATTACTGTTACATTCAGGACCCTCATTCAGCCTGCTCACACAAAACATTTTGGAAGTAGTAAGTAACTGGATAATATCTGAGCTTTCTGCATTAAAGTCTAATTGATTTGAATGGAAATGAATGCTGAAGATGCATAACCCAAGTCCTGCCAAATGCAGCTTTTTTTCATACTTTTTCACAGTCTCCCTTTTTTTATATGTTAGCTGAGACAACATAGGCAACTGAAGCCCTTATCAAGGCCATCTTCTTAATGATGTATAAATATAATTATTTCATATTTATCTTTTTGTACTTAATCACCGTTTCCCACATTGGCAAGGAAGCACCAGGTACCAGGTAGCCATTTTATCAACCAACCCCTAAGGGTGAATGAACAGCTGGGTTGACTGTGGACTGACTGCTGCAACAAGGATTCGAACATATGTGCTTGGCCCTGGGTGGTCATGAATATGTCTTGGTCAGGAATGCTAACTACTGCACCAGGAACAGAAGAACAGTCTCAACCACATCCCCTCTCCAACTGTCAAGTAAATTGCACCAAAATCAGATCCCCCATCCACAACAAAGCCCTACAGACTTTTCCTTGATTTCCCTGACAATTTCATATGCCCTAGTTCAGCCCAGATATAGCAAGTTGCCTCTTGTGTACCACATCACTCCAACTTGCTCTCTTCCATGCAAACCTCTCACCTTCTAGTATGCTTAGGCCACCATTAACTCAAAGCCTCTTTCATTCCATTCTTCCATCTCCTTCCTGGTCTACCTCACCCCTTACTTTGTCCACACCTGACACATACATCTTCTTAGTCTCTCTTCACAGATCCTCTCCATATGTCCAATCCCTTTCAGCACATCCTGCTCAGCTCTGTCCATCATAATCTGCTCACTACCACACCTTTCTCTTACACTGTCACTCCACACAAAATCAACCCTCTCCACACCACATACTATCCTCAAGCTTAAAATTTCCAACACACCCACTATCTTCTTTGTTTTTGCATCTAGGGAACACAACACACTCCCACATAGCACCAGTGGGACTACTATACCATTAAACATAACAGAGCCCTATCGCCATCCCTGGCATAATACTATATACCCTTCCCTCCATCCAAGACCTTACTACCCCAACCAGAAACAGATTAAAAAGCCAAGGTAACATCACACACCCTTGATGCAAACCCACCTTCACCTGGAAACACCTGTTGTTCTGAATCAGCAAATGGATAACAGTTAGGTAAATAGTGCAAACAAAAGTTTTTCAACCAACCTCTTGATGCATTGCTGTTCGAAGAGTCTTCATGGCTTCACTGTTTGGCTTCCCAAGCAAAGACAGTCCATTAATATTAACAAGTTGGTCATTCTGAAGGAGTCTGCCATCTCGAGAAGCTGCACCACCATGAATGACATTCTTTACAAAGATTCCCAAGTCTACAGAGCCATTGGGACCTGAGCTTGTTTTACCCTTCACACTCACTCCTGATATGAAAAGAAGTAAAGCTACATTAGATAATCAAGTAAAACAGAAAACAGCCAGAGTAACTGCACAAACTTGATGATCTTTAAAACTGTATATAAAAACCTTATCAAAAAAACTGATTATACTGAAAGCGAACAAAATAAATATAAGATCAACACATTCAAAAAGTTCAAATACATATATCTATGGTGCTTCATAACATAATACAGAATCAAGAGAAGCTGACCTACTAAAAGTCTAAATGGGAAAACTCACCTAATCCTGCTCTTTCCGAATCATGAACAGGAATTTCAAACATAAGGATTTCTCTTTGTTTCCAGGGAAACATAAGGCTATCCTCAGCAGCTTTCTCTGCAGGCTTGGGAAAGAAACAATACAAACAAATTAAAAAAAATTTACACACTATGATACTGTATGTTTCCTTTACCAACCAACCAACATCACATAGCCATTCCATACAACTAAACTACTTCCAAGCATTTCTTTTAACCCATCCTGAGATAACACACCCCAAGTTTTTCCTTTCTCTAGCATTCCTCCTCTCCTACAAACTTCATCATCACTTACTCCATTCTACTAACACTGTTAGAACCTCCTCAAATATCTCATATCAGCAGCTTAAATCTTAGAACTGTTTGCTCTATTTTGTTTCACACATTTAGGTTAGGGCTTACAAAGTACTAAATTAGGTAAATATTATAAAAATATGAAGCTTTTATCCTGTGATGTCAAGTCTGGGTGAAGAGCATTTATTCTGACAGCTTGCTTGCCTTAGGATATAAGTTCTATTTTTCAAGAGGCAGGGGACAGCAACTGATTGTTTGCTTTTCAAGGTAGAGTTTGGCTTGCCTGCATATAATCAGTTATTTAGAATGGTCAATACCCATGCTGATTGGCTTGGGTTTAATTTATTTGAATTTAGCTGTTTTGATAAGAATGAATGATCACGCATGCACTTTCAACACAGCTATGTAAAAAAAGAAAAAAAGAAAAAATCAATGAAATAAGTAAATTCATGTAAACTTTCATGTTTTTTGTTTCCTTATCAACTTCATTAGTATTAAATGCTAATCTTCAACTCAGCAATAAGTAAAGGATATTCTTGATTTAAGTTACATATATGCAGTTCTTACCTCCTGGATGCAAGACACAGCACTACAAAAGGTCAGCCATCCCACATGTGACATCACTTCTTAATGTTACAAAATATATATAGAAGCTCCTCTATCTTTTTGAATGGTTTATCACTGTATTTAGATTTTAGGAAAGTTTCCCATTTTTAAGGTAACAGCTTGTTTAATTTCCTAAACTTAATGTAATCTACGATTACACATGGCTATGTACAAAATTCTTTGAAGTAAGCAGTTTTAATTTATGCTATCAAAAATTATCAAAATTTTGATAAATATAACCTTAGCAGATGAACAAGTATAAAATACCTGGTGGAAGAAGAGGAGGCTGTCTTGTGGGTGGGCAGACACCTATAACAAAATGTCCATGGTCAGTTACAGTCTAGATAATTTATCAGCTGTCAGGTCTTATTATGTCACAGTCAGCAGCTGCAGCACTCTTTTATTAAGCATTCAAGTCTGTTCTGTAATGAGCCAAGTAATCCTGTATCAAGTCAGTATCATACAACTATATTCAAGAGGTCTCTCTTCAAACACAAATATATTTCCTATTACTAAAGACAAAAAACTTTTAATTTTCAACAATATGGTAAAATATCTGTCATCTGCATTATGGGACTGACAATTGATAAAGGCAGATTCTTGTTCTACTTATATCTATCTATCTATATCTCTGAAGCCTGCTCCAATTGGAACTCCCTCAAAGGGGTGGCTACAGCAACAGAGTCACCATAACTACTGAACTCCAATGCTGCTTCTTAAGCCTTTAGAGCCTCATCCTTTAAGGCCACTGGCAGAGGGCAACTCTAGCGCAGTGTTTGCTGAGGCTCCTACATAATGTTCCTACTGACTACTATCTAATGCTCCTAACAACTACTACCAAATACTTCTGCCTAAATGTTCCTACCTACTACTTCTATCTACTGCTCCTACCATCTTGTCACAAACATCTAACATCCACCATCAGGATCTCTCACCAAAGGGGTGGCCCTAGCAAAAGAGTCTCCATCACCCTATCATCTAACACATTTAACAGTTCTACAAAGTACTCACTCATTATCATTTAACACATTCACCAGTCTTTCAAAATATTCATTCAATCACTTTTTAACCTCTCCTTTGTCAGTTATCACTTCCCCATCTGCTCTCCTCACTGATGCTCTAATTTGTTTTCATTATTCACCTCCTTCCACGGCATTTTCTTATTCCAAGTTTTTCAATACTCTCTCACCCCATCTCACATTTACCCTCTTTACAGCTTCTGAACCTTCCTAGTGACCTCCAGACTCTTCCTCTTGTACAACTTTTGTACTTCTTTCACTAACAAATTAATTTCTTCATCCCATCATTCACTAACCTTACTCATAAGCAACATCCCACACAATTCAACCATATATGTAAACATCACTACCCTAAATATCTTTCACTCCTCACCTATTATTTCCCTTGTTTCAGTTACGCTCACCTTAAGCCACTCCTTGTTCAATCTTCTGTTATCTGCAAACAAGACTTTTCCAAGCTTTCACTTTCACCACCTGCTTCCCACCTATATCATTTTCCTATTTTTCTAAAGCTACAACAAAGTTTCACATTTGACTCTACTAAGAAATGATCAAACATCCCACCTGCTACCCCTCTTAGCACATCCACATCCTACAACTTCTCCTTTGCATGCCAAAAAATTAGTATATAATCGAATAATGCCCAATCCCACTCCCATATGTACACTTGCGTATGCATCTTTTTTCAAACCACATCCCTAATAACCAATCATTTTCCAGCACATAACTCAACAAGATGTTCCCCATTCCCACTCACCTCAGGCATCCTATGCCCCCCCTTATCCAAACCCTCAACTGCTGCACCACATAGTATTACATTCAAATCTCCCACTATGAGGACCCAATCCCTTGCATCACAAATACTCATGCATGCACTCATCTCCTCCCGAAAGAGTTTTCTCTACTTACTTGCACAAATAACTTTCTCTTGTGATAAAACTCCTCACTGCTTCTAAGAACTTTCCTTGCACACTATATATTTGTAATACTTTCCACATAATATCTCATTCAACCCTACCATATGCTTTCTCCAGATCGATAAACTGCCACACACAAATTATTATTAGTCATTATCACTATCATCATATAACCCTAGCTTCAAGGCTGCACTACTTTCAGTAGCAAGGAAAATGATGGTCTCCCCTGATGTGAAAAATTCTTCAAGAGACTGTATGTACTCCCTATTGTCAACAGATAGTATTACAGCCTCACTGAAGGTGATTTTTCACTTGCACTGTAATACCAGATTTAAGAGCATGAGAGGTATATACTAGATGGAATGAGTTAAATCAATATGGTGTGTGTGTGTGCATGTGTGTGTGTATGTGTGAGAAATGATGTCTGTGGGCTGAACTAGCTCCCTTCCCTTAAAGGAGAGTGCTACATATACACTTACATGAAGAACATAAGACTTTTGATGGAAACTTTGCAATTCAGTTACTGTAATTTCTAAGCTAGTATCTATCTTTTTTTTCATGCTTGACTGCTGTTTCCCATGCCAGCAAGGTGGCGCTAGGATCTATCTATCTATGAATATTAACATCATTCCCAAGTTTATGGAGTGGATTAGGTATGTACAGCCTCAGAAAATCACTCATACCCTGGGTGCTAAAGTGCAACACAGACCTCAATATTTCCATAAGTAACAAATTCTATCAAATGGCATATCTGTACCAATTGTCTTGGCAGCTTGGGGCTGGAAGGCTTTTCAGCTTCTGTGGGTGATTCAGGAGCTCCGCTGCCTCCTTCTCCATTCCGTTGGTCCTGACGTGATACTGTGAGTGTTGCTGCTCCACCTATTGGAATTTGCCGCAGCAGACCTGCCACCTCCGACTGACTGCGACCTGTTACTTCTACACCATTAACTTCCAAAAGACGATCACCGATACGTAATGTACCATCTTCAATGGCAGCTCCCTATGGAAAACAATGTATATTGATATAATCATTATTTCATGAGGTTAATAGTTTTAATAAATGTAATGCAATTCATACTACAAGTAACAGTTTTAAGCAGAAAGGCTCTAGGAAATTCAGAGACTTCAAAGAAACATGGTGACTAGTCAAACCCACTAAAAAACATATAGAATCAGACAGGGAAAGGCCAACACCCCCCAAAAAAGATCAGGATTTCCCAAAATCTGTCTTCTAGGAGCCAATTAACATGGTTTACAGTAACAACTATAAGTGTCTAGCCATAATCCTCCCAAACAGGGTCTTAAACGTACGACATGATGTACAAGTAACAATCAGAAAATCTCCAGCCACAGATACATTAGGTTCACCTTCACTCCATACCTGGAATAGATGGGTGACAAATGCATGATTGAGTGCAATATTAATCTCACCACAATTAATAGATTTTCTGCACCCACATAACCTTTCTCCTACTCATACAGCTTTCTGATCATAGGCCAAAAGATTCTCTAGCATAGCTTCATTTGTTCTACCTTTCAATCACTTTTTCCTAGTGATGATAGTATGGCTGTTTCTCATACTGCCACCTTTTTTGGTTCTCTTCTTTTCTTTAATTCTACTTTAATCCCATGCCCCTAAAGGGATAATTCAGCTCATTTCTGGGAATAGCAGTATATGGAACCATGGAGCTGAAGTGAGCCACAGTGTGGAAGAGGGGGGATGAGGTCCTGGGTGTATTAGGGAGCATGTGGATGGAAAGGGTAGCATCTGAGCAAAGACAAGTAGCCCTAACAGTGTTGTACAGATGTCAACTGAACATTGGCCACAAAAGAATGGAAGAGGGTGAATGTGTTGGCAATTAAGTGCCAGATGATGATATATTTTGCAAGGCAGGTTGACAGTGTATGGAATGAAAGTGTGAAAAAGAGGTGAAGCAGTAAGCACAATTTCGACAAAATTACACAACCATGGTGACATCAAACAAACTTGATGCACTACATTAATTTGAAATCACTTACTCATACCATCACTGAATTTCACAAATGAATAAATTTCACTTGAAAAGCTACACAGGACCAGACTTCAAAGATTTTGCTTTGGAGGATAAACAGCATAGGTAATACAATGAACACAAGGAAAGAATCCTGACTAACCTATGCATATAATCATTCTTGCCCATAAACAGTGTAATACCAGGATTCTTCCAAAACATGACAGCATGATTGCAGCCAAGACTTTTCTGGAACATTGTCACACAGATGGCAAATGTTGTAAGTGTTATAAATTTGTCAGAGTAGCTGGATTTTATGTGCCACAGTCCTCCTGCTCTGCTTACAGGGTTATCAATAATATGCACTTTAAGCTATGTTAAGGGCAGAAAAAAAGAAAAAAGAAAACATCCCACTGACATATCAACATAAAAGTGACTTATCCCATATTCATGAATAAACTAACCTTTGGTAATATATTCTTTATATATATAGGTGCCTCCCCTCCAGCTGGGTTGTCTCTTGTGGTTATGGAAAAACCAAGACCATGTGGACCCTTCGTCAGGTGCACAGTCACTCTACGCCCTAATTTGCGTGTGTTGCTCTGAAGAATAACAGTTTGTGTTCGGGATGACAGAGATGCTGGAGGAACTTTCCTGGTGGGCATGACACTTGCAACTTTGGCTCCTCCAACCACTGAAAAAACAAATATCTCGTCATATGTACGAGAGAAAGCAAATATCTCATGCAAATATAAATATTCTTTAACCCTTTTACTACAGCTGGTTTATATATGAACTGGCATTTTTGTTTTCTTCACTGTGGCTGGTGCTTATACCCGTAAAAGTTTCAAATCAGCCACCTCTGCTCTGAGGTGAAATATAAAGGTAAAATTGTTTGTAACAGCATGCCTCTCATTGTTAGCAGTTAGTACAGCCCCAGT
>JAUUDW010008528.1:0-10254 GCA_032361385.1 Panulirus guttatus | reverse complement strand
AGATCCCCACACGATCCTCAAAGGCCGAGAGAGGAAGGGGTTTTAGGTAAAAGATATATGGATTTCTTTGCCAGCTCTCGTTCGAGTAGTCACGTACGTGCCGTCGAGTATATGCCAATGGAACTGTCAAGTTAACGATCTGTATAACAGAGAGCTAATAAGACGATGTGGCTTTAGAATGATGAATAAATTTACAGCTCTCGCAATGTTAGAACTTGTATAAAATTGGCTGTATGATAATAATACTTCATCTTGAAATTAAAAGGTCGACATCCTGGAGTCTGGTTGTCTAGCTGTCGGGTAATTCGTTACCCAACACACAGATCGCTTGTGCTTTAGTCTTCCTCAGCTCCGGGCGTGTTGTCGGCACCATCGTTACGCCAACAAACTGGTGAATATTTCATTTTCCCGAGGAATATCTCGATGGCCGGTTTTGCAGGAGATTCCAAGACGAGGAGAGACTGCACGTGTTGGGTAAAACTGATCGTCTGTCTCAGTTCTACGTTAGTGAGATTTTGCCTTCAGAATTACCACAAAAGTTACTCTATCAAAGTGATATCATTTATCTGATGGATGGTTATGATTATCATTATTTCTCAACACTAAAATTCATGATCAAGTGTCATATTCTCATTGATGATTAATGATTACGTGATAGATTTTTCATACGAACCACAGTCATGTTTGGAACACGTCTCTCTCTCTTTGCAACGAGCACAAGACTATACGACTGTACGACCCTTGGGCAAGACGTACGTTTACGACCCTTAGGCACGACTTTATGACCCTGGTGTATAATGGCCTAGTCTTTACCCTGACCCATGAGGCCATGTCATCGTCCCTCTATACCCAGGGGTCGTATCGTTAAATCCGAAGATATTAATCATCACGTACATATTCCCACGTGCATCATCAAGGTTTCCGAGCGATAAAGTCCTTGTGTTTGGGGGTGAGACAACGGCAAACTTACGATGAAACTAATCCATGAACTTTTATCTATATGCAAATACTCAGCCGCCGCACAAGGAGGGCAAACAGCACGAGCAAACTTTAAACTGCAAAACTTTCCGAAGCACAATCCTCCTAAATCTCATCGCGCGTCAGTGTAAACAGCAAGAGCACAAGGGAGTTTGGAAGGCCTCGTGTAACGTCACATATTATACTTCCCAGATAAAGGCGAAGTTGTGTTTCTCATTACGTATCCCTGATGGAAACGCTCGCACGAGGGTAGCGAGGAAGAGAAGAGAACTAATTTGGGCCTGTATTGCCATGGGAGGGATAGACGAATGGCGTCTCAATAGTTGCTAACGGGTTTCGTTCCCCAAGGGGTACTCCCGAGGTATTGCCACGGGAGATGTGTTTAAGGTTGTTCTCTCAGAGGCAGGTCTCCTCAGATTCACCAAGTTTCTAATTAATTCCTAGTACTTAACTGATCCCGACGAATTCGGAGTTTTAAATGTGATATCCATATGTGATAAAAAGTGATCCTGAAATTGTAATGAGTTCTTCGTCATCAACCCTGAACCCAGCCTTTATCAGGAACCTAGAGCATTATTAGCTTTAAAAAGAGTACCAGATTCTGTATTGGCCTCTATACTATTAAGAAGGCAGAAACACTCCTCAGAAATCGTTTGTTATTTGCTATTGAATATAATTAAAAGTACGACAGTAAATACGTATTATCACATATATGTACCCACATATACACGCACAATACATACACATGTACATACATAAGCACACACATACACTCAGAGATGTCACCAAAAGAAAGAGATCCGAGTTACAGTGAGAAGTTGAGGGCCTTAACTTTGTCCTCCCTGGAAAAGAGAAAAGATAGGGTTGACTTGACAATAAACAGTTTTATGAAGTCAACAGTGAACAGTTTGTCGAAAGATGCAAAAACTGAACAGCCAGAGACTACAGCAAGAAATTAATCATGGAACTTGTTAGAAAAGATATAAAGAATTCCTTTAATAACATAAGAGTTAGTGGTTGATCTGCGAAATAGAGAGAGGATTGAAGTTTTGAATGGGGACCGTATAGAGAGATCTAAAAAGTTGCACGATTGTAGTTTCAAGAGATGAATCTACTACGAGTGTTTGAGTCGGTGCTTCCCTCCATCCCAAAGTTGTTTTACGTGCTCTTTGGTTCAGACACACGCATATCCCTCATAAACTTTGCAAACTCCCGTAGGTAAGTTTTGTCATCAGGAGGATGACACGAGGCGCCCTCAGATAAGCACTTACAGGAGATGCGTGGCGGCAGAGGGAGGATGGAAGGGGTTCACTGTGTAAAGGTTAGGTCTCCATGTTAACGATCTAGTGTGAAGGTGAAGGAGTATGACAGCAGGAGAGGAGTTACTGATGGAAAGGAAACAAGAGTGAGTGTTGGTAGAACTGACTGACAGACTGACTGAGTGTTGAGGGACAGAGATTGGTGGGAAGAGAAGGAGGAACTGTTTGATTTACTTCTCGACTGGATAGGGATTCGGGTCGAGGAGAAATGAACTGACTAAATTTGATGGGAGTGAGAGCGAGACATGAATAACTGCCTGATTGAATTAAGAAAGGGAAAAGTATGGGTAAGTGGATCCAACTGAAAGGTGAGTGACTGTCGACAAGGTGACATGAATGATTAGTGTGGGCTCGATGAGGAGGAGAGGACACGCAAGTGTGACTGGGGTACACGAATATGAAATGAAGCAGAAAATGATGTCCCCATAAAACGCTTCGTGATCCTTCATATTTACGTCACCATAATACACTCCCTCGGTATTTGTTATACGACTCCATCATCCACTCCCTCGATCCTTCCCTATACGTCCCCCTAAAAAGCTACTTCCTTGCGAAGGAAATCCTCCATGCCTTCTTCACTCACGTTACTTACATCGTCACAAAACAGGTCGCTCTTGTTCGGGGGCATCTGTTTTGTGTCAGCCCGGCTGACACGCTCGTGGAGATAAATTCCCGAGTTTTTTTTTCCCCCCTCACCTTTGCATGCTATTTGACAAGCGACACCGTGCTATGTATTTTGTCCAAATAAATTACGCTTTTCGTGGTGGCGTGAGCCCGGTGGCTGCCGCTGCTGGTGGCGCTCGTCTCTTATCAAGCTGGCTGGCTCTGTCGACACACCTCACGCTATAACATTTACAAAGTTTACCCAGCCTAAAAACTTATCAGCGCCCTCCCTAGCAGTATTATGAATTAGCCCGGGCCTTCTTGCGCCTCCGGGACAAAAATCTTATCGCGTGCAGGATGTGAGGGGTTAAAAACCCGGAACCTCGCTCGTCCTTGAGGCCATTCTTGGCGATTCGCCGATCCAAATCCAACTTTTTTGAGGGATTTACTTCCCCTCACACAACGCGTGTGATAAATATCATTTTTTGAGGGGGGGTCTATACACAGCTTCCTCCCGCGTCGTAACTTGGTGGTGGTGTTTCCGAAACAGTCGTTCTTCGTGGCATTAGAGAAAAAAATATATACATATATAACTATTCTTTGAACACTGGTATATAACTCGCTTCCATGAAGAGAATGTATATGATAATTATTTATTGATATCTCAAAAGAAACCTTGCACGCTATAATCAAGTGGCAAAACGAGCAACCTTATCTATCTATCTATCTATCTATCTATCTATCTACATGTGTGTGTTTGTGTGTCTGTGTCTGTGTGTGTGTGAGTGTGTGTGTGTGTGTGTGTGTGTGTGTGTATATTCCAATATCCTTCGTCGAGAAACGAGCGCAGATGCAGTTAAAAGATGCAGAGAGCATAACCACTACATGACCTCGCACCAACGAGCCCAAACCCTTAGGGAAAACGCCGTGGCAAATGAGGTCACAGCCCTCAGGTCACGGTCCGTGTTGTGACCTCCCTGGTTGAGCTGTTAACCCACAGCTCACCAAGTTTCAGTCTATTTTGACTCTCTTTTGCTGATACAATTAGCTTCGATGATTATCGTTTTCTTTTCTCTCGGCGATAGCGATGTAGCCTATTGGGAATATGTGTATAGTTACGTATTTGCGCAGTACGGATAGTGTATTCTTTTCCAATCCACTAATTAATGGTAATTTTCTCTCCATCAATGGAGTATCTTAACCATCCTTCTGTATGGAACGGTATCAGATCGTTTAAGGTGTTGCAAATATATAAAAATCCACCCAGTCTTACTTTTTGTCCAAAACGGAGCTCACTCTCTCGTCGAAATCAAAGTGATTCGCAACACATTGTTCTCCTTTTCTTGAAACAGTGTTGTCTGTCACTTAATCACTTACCCTTCTGAAAGAAGCCTTTTCATTTTGCTTCCTGATTGTCTTTTCCATCACCTCTAATGACGCTGTTCGTCAGGGAGACTTGGCCTGTAGTTCAAACCACTTCGTTTCATGCACAAAATCCCACCCAGATCTTCTGTTCGCAAAGTAGAAATGGGCGTCAATGCGATAGTTTTCTTTTCATGAAATCCCTATTGCTTGTTCATGAACTTTTTTCATATACCAAAATTCGCATGTACAGAAGCAAGTAAGTGAGGAACAGAGAAAAAATTAAATATTCCATCATGAAGCCGCTGAATGGTTCGAAGCTTCCCTTAACAGTAAACAAAGCATCTATCCGTTTATATGTTAATATCAAGCCAGTTCCCTCAGTAATGATGGTCACTTTCAGCACATAATTCAAACTTTAGTTTTAAGTTATTTCATTTGCATACAGACTGAATATTTCCTCTGAGTTTTAATAGTACAAAAAATAATGGCAGTAAAACTTGCACAATTTATGGAATTACCCACATTATTACATTTCCAGCACATTTTGAGCGTCGAGGAAATTCATTGAAAATGCTAATGTCAACAGGACAAAATAATATCTCGAACCACATTGTCACTGGTGATCGACACAGTGAGCACTTATTACAACGACTGTTACATACGTATAGCAGTGATGATAATTACAACACTAAAATACCTGGACGCCCACCATCCGACTGTATAGCTAAAATCGAAGCATCATCTATTCATAATACTCTAATGTTAATGATACTTAGTCAATGGTATATGATCTCTTTTGCCATGTTCTTCTTCAGTTGCCATTGTCTTCCAGCACTCAGGCTTCATTCTAACGTAATAATACTCGTAAGATTTTCATTTTCATCTCACTAATTTCCCCTCTTTTGGATTTTCATAGACGAGAGAGGGTATTGTAGAAACAAAATTTGCGTAACTGATAAGCGTTCAAAGTCTTCGTGCCTTCAATGACCCTTATTCAAGTAAGTGACATGTTTTTGTACTGTAAAATTCCGCTTGCACATACAAAAAAATCCACATAACTCTTATAACAAAGACCTGTGAAGTAACGAAAGACATCCACCATATATTAACTATATGTCTGACGTATTACGTTCTAAGACGGAAGTATTTATCAACACATAATCCTAAAATTACCCCTAATTTTATCTATTATCTCCCTGGTCGTCATCAGAGCTTACTGTATTGTAACCGAGCATCATCAACGAGACAAAAAATGACACCCAGTCTACTCCTGCATAACAGACAATACCTGACGGAAAAACTAAAGTCTTAAAGTTTTCACAGTATGATTATGTTCCAAAAGGGACACATGGGTACAGCAAGAAGCACTTTCTTGTACGATAAAAAAATTCTAAAAAGATAGGTAGCATATTTGACGATGATTTAGTGATCCCGAAACAATATATATACTAACCTTGGGTTGCTTCCCATATTCTAAAGTGCTTAATTGAAATTGAAAATGCTTTTTTTTTTTGGAAGATGACGGATTTACACTCTCCTGCAAGATTATATTTAGGATGCCCTATCTATTATCCTTTTTTTTCATGTTGAAAGGATAGATCACAGGCAAAAGTCCTTATCGAGCTAGGCCCTTATTCTCATAGAGGAATAGAAAAGAAGGATTATCCAAGAGATTTTGGAGAAGGCGGAAAAACCTGCCTTCTAAAAAGAGACAGGTCTCAGCTACCGGGAGAGACATATGACTCATAAAGAGGAGGAGGAGGAGGAGGAGGAGGGAGTGGAAAAGTGTGAAGATGAGCTAAAATGAGGAGGAGGACAACAGGTGTATATGCAGCACATAGGGTGAAAATGTTAAGACAAGCCCAGTAGCTTTTAATGAGACAAAGTATATGCCAGCAACGCTCACACGAAGGGTGTAAAAAAGTTCGAAGAATAGACGATTTATTCTATCATTGGCTTTGAGCTGAAAGCTTAATACTCCTGAAAAGCCGAATGTTACCTAGTATACGATGAAGAATGATACACATTGCAGCATAAGAATATGTAGTATATTCTTTTTGCGTTACGATGTACTCAATCACTATAGTGATATATTCACTTAACAATAAATGGAACAGATCAGAACCGTGAGATGTATTCAGTTAATGTTGAGATACAGTCAGTTAATGTTGTGGGTTAATTAGTTTATTGTTGTGCAGTATTCATTCAATGTTGTGATGTATTAAGTTGAAGTTGTGATTTATTCAGGCAATATTGTGACGTATTTAGTTACTAATGGTTTATTCATATGTATAATGTATTGACGTTCTGCTTTAACCAGCTCAAGTTAATTTAACACAGGCCATAGAGACCCGCAAGTCTCAGCTGTTGATTTAGGATCACGTCGCTTCTAATTGCCAGTTTTTCCGCAACGCAAACTCACCACATAACCGGCTACAGCGCCTCAAAACGCCTTCAACCCAAAGGCTATATGAGAAACCAAGCCTCCACATTTTACCGCGATTCGCCTTTTTCCTTTTTTTTTCAGGTCCAGGAACGCCCTGGAGATTCCCCATCTTACGCACCGCGTCATCCAACAAGGTCTCTGTTGTTCGGTGGGTCAGCAATATTGCGTAATAAGTGGAACATCTCCGTAGCGATTAGGGTTTGGGTGCCCCAGATACAAACGGGACGGTCTCTGTAACGTGTACAGGAACGTCTTTGAGACGCAGCCTAGAGCAACATTCTGCTAAGATCTGGAACTGTTACGTCGGGTGGGAGTAGGGTTCCAGGGATGTGAAGAGTAGGTGTCGTTGGGGCTGGAAATGATTAGGAAAGTCACTGGGTCTCCCTAGGAAAACATGTGTCATAAATATGTTTTGATCTTGGGGAAAGAAAATGAGAGTTTTTAGAGAGAGGTAGATATAATGATATATGAATGTAATTGGACACTCTGTCCATTTATATGTGTGTGTGTGTGTGTGTGTGTGTGTGTGTGTGTGTGTGTGTGTGTGTGTGTGTGTGTGTGAGTTTGTGTACCTTAACTCTGTTCTACTAAGTTTGATCATCAAATATTGATATCTTTGAGCATCTATTTCACAAGTAAATCGTCTCAAAACTATGAGAAACAAGTATTCTTTGTGTTTATCAATTACAGACACAGATATAATAATACAGTCTATGTAGCATAACGATCGTAAATCCTCATTTCGACATTGGTGCTGGCTCCATAGATCATAACCAAGGTAAAGGCCGTAGGCTTAACGAATGACACCACCTAATCATTCTATTCTTGATAGATATAGTATGACAAAGTAATCCTCAGGCGAGCTGTGGCTGTGAGCAATGGAGCAAAGAACCAAGCTGGGGAGGAGGTAAAAGCTTATAGAAATAAAAATTGATGTCTGTATTTCCAGAGAGAGACAAAAATCCCCCGGGAGACACTGGAATTATGACGGAAATATGAAAGATCTATTCAGATCTGGTGTTTTCAAAAACATGCATAAAAAAACATGAGACTTCATTTAGATTCCATTATGTCGTGACTTTCCGTTCGGTGTGCGTGAAAGTTATATGATTAGTCTGTGTTTTGATATACATCCTTGATAAGGAAAACAAATAGGAAACTTATGGAATGGAAACCTTGTGTACAAAATGGTGAATGAAAGTGATAAGAAGGAATTCATAAACGTCTGTTTCTAGGCACTGTATGATAAGCTGCAGTCACAGATTCGTAGTAAATACTAAAATTTTGATAATGAAAGAAGAAAATGAATAAGAAAATATAGTGCAAGTGTAAAACGCTGGATTTCAAAATGCATTTTTCTAGACTTAATTGCTCACACACAAACACACACACACACACACACACACACACACACACACACACACACACACACACACACACACACACACACACACACACACGCGCACACACACATACACACACACAACACACACACACACACACACAAATTCGTATATCCAATTATATCTTGTTAGAAATGAGGGTTCATCATATAACGAGGATATATAAACATCCAGAAACATCTAAACAGGGCAACTCAATTCAGTGTCCTTATATAAAGTGACTGTCTTTATAGAACAGTAAAATAAAGCAAGACTCCTTTTACCCGCTATGTGTGAAAACAGAGCAGAAAAACAATACTGAAACGCTACTTTCACCGTATATGTCGTGCGACAGGAAAATACTCTGTTTACCTTTATAGAATTATCGTGGGGACACAGCCGCGTTTTGTGAGGATTTTCACCGATAGTTTCGAGCAAAAAAAAAAACACACACGATGGTAACCAGGGATTGAATTTTTCTTCTCTCGTATCTATTTTTTTCTCTCTCTACAAAACCCTCCATGCCTCAAAGACAAATATAAGAAGACAGGTCGGATCCTGAATCCAGAAGGCGCGCAAGGGACAGCTGATCCTCCCTCCCTAGAAGGCGTGGTAAGAGGTAGATAGAGAGACTCGCCTCACAAATTGCAAGTTCCTGGATTTCCAGGTGTTCACTAACGGTGACGCCCTCCCGATACCGAGTGCATTAGACGTCACGTCTCAACACGACATATTCCAGATTTCTGCAAGCAACCGCAGCCCCCGTCCCGCACGATACGAGTGGCAAGAGACATCAAGAAAGAATTCGACACTTTCTCCCCGACAGATCTTCACACAAGAGATGCTCGACGTCACCCATCAAAACAGTGACAAAAAGTGGTTGGTCCATTTCATTGCCAGCCGCCATGGCGGAATTACTGACTTGTAAACAAAAACACTTGGTCGGGAAACTTGATCAGAGGTATTTGTGTCTGTTTGTATATGTGTATGTATGTATGTATGTATGTATGTATGTATGTATGTGTGTGTATGTGTGTGTGTGTGTGTGTGTGTGTGTGTGTGTGTAACTGCTACTTCTATGGTACCATCTACGGAACCCATTTTTCTGCCAATGCCAACACAGTTGTGCTGTAAGCCTCCATGTCTCTGCTTATATAAATTCTTTTTTTTTTATCCCAACAGGCATTAACCCTGCATGATTTGTGGTATTTCAATCCTCTCGCGTGTGTGTGCGTGCGTGCGTGTGTGTGTGTGTGTGTGTGTGTGTGTGTGTGTGTGTGTGTGTGTGTGTGTGTGTGTGTGTGTGTCCGAGTTTCTTTTATTTTTCAATTCCCGTTGGTCTTTGTACTATGATGTTTGTTTGTGCATTAATGTGTGTACAGTGTACAAGTATATATTGAGCATGTATACGTCTGTATGTTTGTGTTATGTGTATGTATTTTTGTGTTTATTCATATTCAGTCACGTCATGAATCCCAGTGTAGCCCAGGTTTAATGATGCTACATATTTTTCCGCATTTTTAAGGGCAATTTTTTTTAGAATACATAAAAAGATCAGTTCGTGCGAAAATATTTTCAAAACTAGCGAGTTTGATTCATTCTTCAGATCTTCCTTTCCTAACTGTAAGATTAAAATAGTTTGTTCATACATTCTTACATACGTAGATAACAGCGAAGATAAGAGAAACAGCGAAACAAGGTCAAAGAGGAAAAAATGAGAATGACTAACATGCATTTTCTATCCATTCTAGAAAATAACTTGCCCAATCCTCACCTCGTTTGTATTCTTTAAGCAATCCGTCATCCTCTGAGCAAGTAATGTGACCAAAGGGATATAACTACCATGACAATACAGGCACCATTACAATATGACGTCCATGACAACGTAGGCACCATAACAATATGACGCCCCATGACAGTACAGCCAAATAACAATATATAAATATATACTCCCATAAAACTGTAAATCACATCCTCTACGTTGTATCTAACCAAATCATAACAAATGTATCCTGGATTTAAAATAGTATTCATAATCCTATATTCTTTAAAGTGAGCTGACTGTAACCAACTGAACGAGATGACCAAACACACATCCAAATCCTTTAAGAACTCTTAACGTTAATATGCACATGTGCAACGTAAAACAAAACATTCCTCT
>JAUUDW010008517.1:0-10255 GCA_032361385.1 Panulirus guttatus | reverse complement strand
TCAGCTACATAAAAAAAAAAAAACTACTGCAACTTGGCGAGCACAATTCCCGTAACACATTCCATCATATTTGTTACAAGCAAGGACTAAAAATAAACAATATATATTTTAGTTAAAAAGAAATGGATGACACAAGAATGACTTGGAACTAAGGTGTGAAGCTGAAATACTGTACTAGGTAAACCAGCAATTTTTCTTGCCCTTGGAGGAAACTTGCATCCAATATAGTCTACAAGTAAGAAATAAGGTTTATGGATCTTTAGTGACTATATACTCTGAGAGTACCCTTATCAAATGGATGAAACTAGTTTGAAACAGCAATGTGCAAAATCAGAAAAATTATAACATGATTTACCAATGTGGAGAGCTTTAAGAGGATCATCTATTAAGAGAACTTTGATCCTGCTGACAACCTCTGCTACAAGTGATTTCTTGGCATCTGGCAACAAATTTTCTGTTTCCTGTAAAAAAGTTACATCTTTTAATACTGGAAGTAAATGTGTATCAAAACAACTGTCTGTTCATACATATTACACTTAAAAAGGATTCTATATCATTCTTCAAATGTATCTAAAATTTTTGTGGTATTATTGTCATATCAAATAGAATATTATATTTACAGGTCATGATTACCTACAGCTACAATAGATTACTAAATTAAAAATCTTTAATATTTTCTAAAACAAATCATATGAAATGCTACTAAGAAATATATTGAAAGTCTCCAATATGGTACTGTATTTGAATATACTGTACTTCTAATCTTCAACAATAATCACTCAAAACAAATCGTGAAATGGAAGAAGCCATTTTCCATGTTTTTTGAAAGCTTGATCTCTCCCATGGATGTATGTCTTCTGAACACAGCTGACTCATAAATATCAACAAAACAAAGAAACAGAAAATACAGGTTAACAAACTTTTCAATCTGGTACATAAAACAATATGCACTTCGAAAGCCAAAAAACAAAAAACAAAACAAAAAAAAAAACAATGAAATGAAAACTAACTTCAGCACAGTAATGCATAATATCTACTATTTTTCCTTCTCCCTAGTTTTCCTAAATACTGCTACATATATCTATTTAGTCTTTGACTTTTCTTACCGTGCAGATACTACGAACAGTCTTCTGCTCAAGCTTCCTGCCAAACAAACAATGTGTGATTTGCTGGACTGCACTATCCATGACATCCAGTTTTAATGTTTACACAATCCTGTAATGACAATTAAATAAATCTAACTGAGCACAATAATGTTATAACTGTATTTCAGGGGTCACCTTTCCTGACAGTTTTTGATATTATCAACTGAATAGTTTCACTTTTAATGAATTCTGAAAACATGCATTTAATTCCTGCATAATGTACTCATTCTTACCTATTCTGGGTTAAAAAAAATAAAAGTGAGAATAAGACACAAGAATCTAAAATACAAGTTTTATAAATAACTACTTCAAATCTGTATGTGCACAGCTGAATTCATTTTCCTGAGAAAGAATATCTAAAAAGATCTTCATCAATACAATAACATCATTATATAACGAAAGGTGTCCCCTTATATATATTTTTACAGTGAATTCAACACATCATCTTCTTCATGTTTTAATTCAAGTAAGTCTTCTAACCCTTTGGTAATATTCCCCTGAAAGTGGGCAAGGTTCCAAAGCAAAGATATATTATATGAAAAAAAAGAAGACAAAATAAGGAGGAAAACAAACCTAAAATACAGCAAATAATATTACATAACCTTAGTAATTCTTAAGATACATTTATATTACAGTAATCAAGGAGTTATAGTGGGGTAAAAGTGTAAGGACATGAATTACACATTTGCCACGTTATTTTGCAGAATATGAAAATTAAATATGACACATACTCCACCAATTGTTCAATCGTCCGCACACTACACTAATATGGCCAAAGAAAATTATTACTATAAGTAATCAAACTAACTTACCTGAACTTAACACATCATTTTCTTTTATTGAAAAAATGATACTCCCAGCAATAAAGTGGTACAACGAGAGTTGACAATTACACTTTGTTGATCAAAAAATTGGTTTATAACCACAAGCATTCTATCCATTTATGTAGATCTTATTACTGTACCATTCAAATCACAATATAATGAAATTTCACGTAAATAATGTACCAACATCATATACAAAGCCATTATAATAAATTTTGAGCTTTGAAAAATAATTCATAGTGAAGTGCAACTAACCTTAAGAGTCTCAAGTTTAAGTGGACGTAATATGTATCAGATATACCACACTTCCTAAGCAGCTGCTAAGTGTAAGGTGTCTTCCCCCACCGTCAGCAAAGCATTGCAGCGTCAGCGGCGAAGATACAGAATACAGCTATTCTAGCTTCCTTGAAATACAGCATTATCTGTCAACAGCAAAATAGCTTTGGTCAGTGTTCACTCTCAACCAAACTGGGCACTCAAAATCACATACACTTTTGTAGGTAATAATGGATTACATGCATATACAGATATAAGTAAATTGTTAATGCATTGACCTTATTGTCGTATCATACCGAGGTTCGTCATAAAGGACTTTTTACCATAGTAACCAATGAATAATCCGGAGGGAATCATACGCAACGCAAGCCTCGGGTGGAGCCTGACGATAAGCGACCGAAACAATGAAAAAGTAAACACAGTCTCACGGCTGATGTGGAGGTACTTTTAAATCGCAGATAAACATACGGGAAGACTGGCATAACTTGTGGTTGGCATTTGAACATATTCTGGTAACGATGTAGTTTGAGTTCACATCGAACATAGCCGAAGTATATCATTAATTTCGTTTTGTAGGCGTAATGTCAAGTGGAAAATTGCCACCGGTATTATTGTACAGGGGTACCTTGTATCAGAACTAGGATCCCGATTCCTCTATCAAGGAATGAAGTATTAAACCTGAAACTGAAAGAATACCGACAGAATTAACTGGAGTCGAAGGTTTACAGGATTTTTCTTTTCCTGTTTTTACGATAAAAGTCGACAGCGGGGAGGGATAAGAATGCTATAATATATTCTATATAGTTCAACGTGATTCCAGAATTATCTGCACAGCATGATTTGTAATATTATGTTCTGATCATTGATATCAAGAGGACAGTACTATATCAAAGAGTGTGCTTAATTAAAGTAGGTGATGCACATGTAATAAATCAATAAAACTCAAGAAAGCATCTAGTTTCCGTAGCAGTCAAGAGTTATCACTATATTCAATATTTTTATTGCAATATACTAGTCATGCTCACAGATTTTCCCATATATACAAGACCCTTATTGTCTTCAGAACAGTTCAATAAAACGTAATGCTCTACAAATATTTTTGGAATCACAGCACACCATATAAGCACCTAAAACTTAAGAATCCATTTGCCAAAGCTAGTTCTGATGTGGAGCCAAAATATTTTTTCTGCCCCAAAAGCTTATATCAGGTGTAATGTGGGGTGTTACTGGAGACAGCATAAAATGACTATCAGAGAGGCTGGGCAGCATAACTATTAACTGGCATTTTTTCTGTCAACTTTATTTGTAGTGGCTACAATGCTGAAATCATAGGTTTTGTATTTTCAGACCATAATACTAAAAATTGAGATAAACACTGCAAAAAGATATCCATGATATATGCAAGGTAAATTGAACATGACTTTAAACAACATACTTCCATTTAAACTTGCTTGGCCACACTATATTTACTCAGTTGTTACTATCTTTGACCATATAAGTATTGCAATGTCAATATGCAACACATCTTTATACTATGCTATCCATCAGATTGGTATTGTTCTCTCAATATTTTATTGTTTTCTCTTTCTCTTCCCTATCTCTGTTTTCCACCCTGTGCAAACACTATAAAACTATTTTCATTCTTTTACTATCTTTAAGTAAGTGACAACTGCTTTGCCTGTTATAGCCAAGCCAGAAGCAGAATTCTTCAGGAAATGTATTCAACTTTATTGTTATTTCTTCAGCATATGAATATACTGAGGGTCAGAAAGTATGTTTGTATTGGACATTTTAAATTAGGATATTCTTTGTATGCTTACTTGACAAAGAAAAAAGAAAAAAAAGATGCAGAAAAAGGCTTGATACATAGATCTGAATTAGAAAATATATGCATACTTTATAAATGTATAGCTGCATTAATTCTATAACAGGTTTTAAACATTTTTTGCTATGACTAAACATTCACATTACATACTAGTAGAGCAATGTACTGTTTCAGGTCTACAGTTACTAATACTTAAGAATTTAATTATTTCTTTTCTAGATTTGAATAAGAGATTGAAGTGAACCATGTGGAGTAATTATCAAATTAGTGAAAAGAATAAAGAAGCCTTTGAGGAGTTGTGTAAAAAGTTTCGGCAGAGTCCTGGCATATTCCAATGTAAGCACATGGGTTCAATAAACCATCATCAGCAAAATATTCAGGAAGGTGCACAGAGAAAGTGCTCAGGGCCTGAAAAGGTTAAGATGGACACCAGCCCCACTTCACCTTCAAAAATTAGTGATGTGAATGTTTCTCTGCTATCTAATATACCTGATATTAAAGCAATGCAGAAAAATGTAATAAGTTCTCTAAACAGCACAGAAAAACTGGACTTAGAAGTGTATAAATCAGTCGAACCTCTCACAGTGTGTAACAGCAGTGCTGTTGTGATAAGTGATGAAGTTCTGATTCAAGTTTGTAAGAAGAGTGATAAAATAGATGATAGTACTGCAGCTCTGATGGGGACACTTCTTTTATTACCTAAGGTATTGTATTCTGTTTTACCACCATACAGTGCTGTATCCTCAGTCTTTTTCTTATTGTTATGCCAGTCATTTTATTAAAATCTAATCTACACAAACATAAAGTCAGACACTTCAGTGAACAGATTTAATATGTATTTTGCATCTAAGTCTTAGAAAATTGACGGTTCTACAGTTTTTAAACTTTCTTTACTGTGCTCTTGTATATTAGAAAATTATTGCATACAACCAGACATATCACAAGCTCCTTTCCTCTTTCTCAATTGTATTTCAAGAAGAAGCTTAAACACATGGTCATATATCTACAGTAGTATTTTTCTGTGAATGCGTTTCATACAGCATAAATCCTCAACCTCCTCTTTTCAAAGTTTTCTATATTAACTTCATGAAAACTTTCTTATATTTATTTCATATCATACCTGTCCACCATTTCCTGCTGCAGCATAGTAACATTAATATTGTAAAGGAATTTACTCCAGATTTATGTCATAAGCTTTTGCAAGGTATTCTTGAACAGATAATATAGGTAGTAGTATGACATTTTGATAAAATGTTTTTTCTTTTTTTTCAACAATAATCACCTCCTAATTATACATAGCTCTACCACCTGGCAAGTAAGCTATCCACGTTGGATGTTGATGCTTTGTCAGAGTTCAAGCACTGGCACTCAGGTGTGATGGTGACCCATGTTTTGGTGCCTCTTTTGCAATATTGCCCTAAAACTGAGGAGCAACACAGAGACATCCTGGCTCAGTTGGTCCCAGGTTGCTCACCAAAACTTGTAACAGAAATGTTAAGGTATGGTTTTTTTGTTGTTTAACTTATCTCCTTATTAAACAGACTCTATCAGTTTCTCACATATATGAATTCAACCATCATGGATTGGAATTTAAAGTTCGTGAGTAGTCACATGAAAATATTGAGCATTTCTTACTGAAATCTGCAGAATGGTTAACCATCACATGTTAACTATATATTCTGACATATACTTGTCTTATCAGTTTCAGCTGCCCCCAAAATCTAATACTGCTGTGCATGTATTTGTCTTTCAGTGCCTTCTGTGCAAGAGAATTAGAAAGTGATGTTGATTTGCCTATTTTTCACTTACTATGTGAAAATGCTGATCAACAAGACCTAGCAACTCATACATCAGTCCTCACATATTTAAACAAAATTTCTGACAAGTACAAGTCTTCTGTCAAGTTTGGTCAGTGCCTTTTATTTGTGGTCAAGAAGATGGGACCATATATACAGAACCATGAAAGCCTCCAGTTAATTGTCAGTGGTCACTGTTCAAGCTTGAAAAAGGCTGTAGAATTGCAAATGAAAAAGGTTATGAAAAATCGGTAATGTGGTATATACTGAACCTTTTCAATGGAAATCTGGTTATATCAGATTCACCCTGAGTACTTTTGATTGCCATTTTTATTCAATTCTGCCTGAATTTTGTATGAAGCACAAATACAGTCTTTAATTCGCGGAGAACACTGTGTTTGATTGGCTTCTCAAAAAAAGTCCAGTTTAGGTTACCGTTTTTGTTTTCATTGTCATTAGTAGTTTCATGCCAACACATTGAATTATGTCCAAAGAAACTTACTATATCCCTTTAAGTTAAATGTCACAAACTGTATTTTAGATAGTTTTTATTTTTGTTTTGTCATTTACTGCAGTGTCTTGTTATAAGTTAATTTGTACACATACTATGGTTACTATTTCAAGAGATGAAACCAGTTTTTGCCAAAGTCCCCTGTCTTTACTCCACAGGCCTGCAAAGAGTAAGGTTTTTTGAAAAGTACAGCAGGGGTTGTCAATAAAGATATTTAGGTCCTGTTCACAAAAAGTATAACAAACTCTGCAATGTTACCATATTCAGCCTGTTCGAGATTACTACTGCAAGTGAAAAGTCACCTTTGACGAGGCTGTATCTGTAAGAAGAAAATCTTGTCTAGGAACTTTTCACTCCAAAGGAGTCTTACATTTCCCTGCAACTGGACACAATGTAGCCGTGGGCAGCAAGAGCCTTATAAAGGTCATGGAAAACACCAGGACTCTTTCACAGAAATTGGTCCTGAGGTAATTATAAACAAAAACTTCACTTCCTGTAAAGAAAAAACATCTTAAATTAAAATTAAACATAAATATGTATGAAAGAGAGATTCATAAAATTAAGCATCCTTTCAAACAGGTTCTAAAGAAAAGAACATGAATATATTTAATACTTTATTCTTTTAAATACTTAAGAGATACTGTACATATAATGTGAGGTTTTTGTAAGTTGCAAAAATGATAAAGAACTCTTACATGGCCTATTTCACTTAATGGTTTCTTCTTTGTCAAGGCCATGATGGTTTCTCTCCTTCTTCTAACTCTCGCCCATACAAGGCTGACTTGTCCCTGAAAAGAATGATGAAGACATCACCCTGATGGCATTGTAATTCTACTATCCCAAATTTTTCAACAGATCAAAATTCCTGATGAAAATGTGCCTCACCATAAAGTAACTGATGCTGAAACTATATGGGACCTCTAAAACAGAACAGTACGAGTCATCTTGCAATAAAAAATTATTTCTCTACTAGAAGTACAAATTAATCAAGTATTTTTAACTTCGTTTTCTTAAGAATAATCATTATAAACAGCCTCATTATATTCATTATTTCTCTGTCTAAAGCCACAATGCAATGCAAATCCAGTAAACTCAGCAGCCCTATACAAACAATATTAAGAGTATATTACTTGAATCATCAGGCACCAGTAGAGTAAGAATGCTTATATGAAAATATACAAAATTCTTTATTAATATTTTGTGTCAGTGTACTCAAAAAAGTTTCGTAACTTTAAAAATGTCTTAAATTACTGTAAATAAAAACTTACCTGTAAAGATATTACCAAAATTTTAGCATCTTTAAATAAATCAAGCTTAAGTCTGCAGCCATGTGCAATACAGTACACATACATTAACTTTTTAGCTAACATTTTTCTAAATTCTTGCCAAAGCAAATGCAGAAGCTTAACTCTATGTGCATCTTTAAATAAAAATCAAATGCAATTTGCAATATATAGAAAAGTTTTATATACTCACATAACGTTATCTGTAAATAATGAATAGCAAGAAGGTACTGGTACCTGAACATTGTCATCCTTTCAGTCTCCAACCTATCTAAATAGGCTCCAACTAAAAACCCTGAAAAGATGGTGATCGCTGCTTTGAAATAGCGTGGCTCAATCTTCACATGTGCAAAGAAACTCATCCTGGTGCTGTAAGAGAAGAGTAAAACCTTATTGTTATCCTACTCTGACAGTAAACAGAATGTATATCTTAATGGAGAAGACTGCATTACAGTTTAATGACACAATACTGAACAACCAGTTGACAGCTTCATATGATCATCTACTTTTTTCATGCAAAAAAAGTACCAAATAGGAATTTATGTTTTCATTACCAAAAGTTATGAGAAACTAAGCTTCATTTTATTTACAATATTCTTTATATTCCTAAAGATACCTATGGATAGTAATACAGAGCTACTGTGCTGCTAATAATTTACTTCAATGAGTAAGATTTTCTAAAACAATAAAATTTAAAACTATTATTTGTTACTTTTCCTATATGGACATATCTTAAAAATACAATTGTTTTTTGAATAAAAAAAATGATGCATAAGGAGAAGGCATTAAAGAACGGTCACCCTAACATTTAGATAAAGCTCGAGTATCAAAATGCAGAGAAATACAAGCAAAATGCAGAACAGCCACGGAACTGTACCTATAATGATATAGCATATGCAATTTGCTACCTGAACTGATATCAATTATCGTAGAATATTGCTTTTAAGTATGTATTTTGAGAATTTTACTGAGCAATCCTGTTGAATGTATGTCAGGAAGCCATTTCAAATAGTTCAGCAGCAATTACCATCGCTAGAACATATAAAAATCCCATAAAGTATCTGAAGTGATGGTAGAAACACACCAACATTATGTCTGTCTGCTGTTGTACATTGAATGACACTGCGATGAAACTCAAGGAAAAGAAAAGATTCATTAATGTTAATGTACAACAGGCGAAACGTAAATATCACATGACTCAAACAAAACCTCACCTATTAGCCGAAGATTATCTATGAAATTATTTACAAAATATCGTTATGGTCTGTTGTTTCGATCCAGTCACTGGAATGTTCATACACTATGTTCTCGCAAATACATCTCACCAAATAATTCACCAAACAAGCCACTTCTATCAAACATTCACGACCATATGATAAGACAAAACAAACAAAATAAACACTGGTGTATTTGGATCGCAACACCAAAAATTCTATAAATCTCAACTATTAGGGGAATTTAGCTCCGAGTTTTTGAGTGCGTTCTGTCTAAATTCTACATGCATTCCACCCAGCTATCACATTAATTAACCCCACATTTTTTTCGAACAAAAAATCCCGCTAACATCTTATTTCTTATCGTAGAATTACTTAATGTCTCCCTATTTCATCACTGTCCTGTTACACTCCTACCAAGTGAACGATACACGTTCTCCAACATCCATTTAGTATTTCTAAGCAATCTACAGACTTAAATATTTACCAGCTACTTGTCGCGAGTCAAAAGCATCAAAACGAGATCAGTTAAGCTGCTCAGGGTATAAATGGGCTAGTTTTCAAGGTAGTATTAAAACCCATGTTATCCTCACGATCATATGCAAATTAAGATCTTACAATGAATTAACCACAAGAAATTTTAGTTACCCTTCTGTACAAGGATTCACTAAATAGCGACCACGAATAAAAATTCTAGGATCAAAAGTCATACCTACTATTCTCTGGGGTTTTCCAATGAAATTCCCAATGTAACTTAGGTGGAATTATCCTGTATTCCTGCGGCTTTCTGAACCTTCCACTTATGAGTATTCCACAAGTCTGCCCCAATGGTCGTTATTGTGAACAGGGGGAACAATATTATTACTTTACGTCTCCATAAAAATTCCAGAACGGGTGATTTTCCTGCCATCTGGTCCCGGGAATTAGTCACAAACAAGAAATCAGCTGTGCAATACTTACACAACTATACGCAGCCGTCAATATGGCGACCTCGGACAGACACGAGCGTAAAATGTTTGCAGAGTTTTCATGTGTTCTTTTGCACAAGTAAAGGGTATTAACTTTCCTTTTTGTTATAAACGTGGCACATGCACACTTTGAGATTTTTAGAAAGAAAATTCTGTTCATAATAAGCTTCTTGGTAATATTTTCAGCGACGATAAAATATAGCTCGTTGTCTCTTATGTTTTTCCACATTTTCAAGATCATTCCTGCAAAACTTGCAAGTTTCTTAGACTAAAATCTCACAGCAGTTTGATATCCCTTAACAGAAGAAGGAGATATTTCTTTTATCACGTTGCCCTACTTCTGGAGTTTTTCAATAGGGGGAAATCTGTATATTTTTCAAAGGTTCTATAAAGTTGGAATAAATTTCTTCTCA
>JAUUDW010008506.1:0-10255 GCA_032361385.1 Panulirus guttatus | reverse complement strand
CTAATGCCTATTTCCTTTGAAACTTCTTAGAGGTTGATGGACTGCACATTCCTAAGTTTACACAGCTATATTATGAACGTACACCAGTGCATTATACATTTATGTGACCTTACTCCCAACAGTAACTACTGTATGGATTTGCATCCCATTACATTATAATTTCAGGTGAGAATAAGTTCAGTGGATTTTGATGACCAAATACAGGAACATAGTAAAAAAAAGCTTATGATGTGATAGACATTTTCAATAAGAGCTACCAATAGCAAGCATTTTTTTTATAGTGAAAGACATGGCATGAGCTAAACAAGCACCAGTGAAGGTCATTTCCAGTGGGAGAAAAAGTAAAAGAGAGAGAGAAGAAATTCATCAGGGATCCATACGAGTTTGTACATCTGACTTGAAAGAAGGAAGGTTATATGATCATGGAGATGAAAGCAAAAGAGGACAGAAACCTAATTTCTTTAATCAACAGAAAGATTTTAAATGTTTTTCACCAATATTAAGAGACCGGATTACTTACCGCATCTTTGTCAGAACCCAAGCACTTCGAAGCCACTCTAGATTCTATGGCAGTCCGACTATTAGAGTTGATGTGGGTGAAGTAATGGGAAAACTGTACATTACCATCCTTAGAAACTATAAGCAAATAGTGCATCATTATGACCACAGCCTGCAAATAAAAAAAAATTTTTTATACCTATCTTTTCATTCATGTAATTGACTGCAAATTTAACACACATTTTCAGTAAAACAATACGACTAATTAGATAATCTTCAGTATTACATCTCTGTTCCTTTCATCACATATGATTTCTGTAAAAAGTTTCTGGAACATGAATGTTGTTCACACACATCCAACCCTGACATGGGCTTTCTTGATGTATCCAGTTACATATAAAAGTCCTCTGCTTCCCTGCTTTACAAAACTTGCTTATATATTACATTAATTTTCTCTTTCGGGTGTTATTGGGCTCCACCTGGAAGAGTTACACGGCGAGTGAAAAGGGCAGTTTTATCAAAGAACTTTTCATTCCAAAAAGAGTTCGTATTACCCTGTTACTTGAAATAGTACAGCGTTGGGTTACAGGAGTATTTAGAAAAAGGTCGTGGGTAACAATAAGGCCCTATTTCATAGAAAATGGTCTAAGGGTGATCATATAAGTACCTTTTCTCTCAGATATTTAGACTACCAGTAACCTTGCATGTTTCCTAGATTTTCTTTCGCCATTTCTCTAGTTGTCATGGGTAATGGACTGAAACCGTAATACATGAAATAAGAGGTACAGATGAATACTCTAATACGGGCAGTTTTAAAACATTACAGAGAATCATTTGACTTTATACGGAATACACGTATCAATTATGGTTGCAGTGTTAAAGGAATCAGAGAGACATCCTAGAACATGTCCACGAAAGAGCGACTAAATGAGTGCCACAACCATCAGACCTGATATACGAAGAAAGGCTGAAATCTCTGAAATTGCCATGCATTTCTTATCGGGAATCTGTTGTGATCTGATAACGACATACAAGATTCTAAACAGCAATTACGGCTACAATCCCCATAAATTATTTTACGATATAAAATGATACACTAACTACAGACCACAAATACTGATCATAAAACGTAACAATAAAAACTGTGACAATATTCAAAGAAATGGCAATGCGGTTCCCTACTACCACTGATTTACTGCAGGGCCTGAACTTAATCTACATCATACAGAAAACATGGAAAAAAAATCGCTACTGTACATGTAGCTGTGTAATTAATAGTGGCGATGATAATGAAGAAATTATCCCTCGACCCTGAGGAAGAGGATGGACATAAGACGCCGGTAGGAGATAGGGTCATGGATGGGATGAATGGCTGCGTGACCCCGTGTCAGGTCAAAAGCCAGGGCGTTAAACCCAGTGGTCATATCGCTGGGCTCTGAGGTCAGAGTCTTTATCCAATGGGTGTGCCATCGTGGTGAAGAGATTAATGACTAAATGGTAATATAATTCAATATTACCTCGCATAATGGACCCAATCCGTTCGCTCTTATCATTACAGGATTTCCTTCCACATATCGATGACATTTTTGAACCTCTCTCCACCACTACTTTAATGAACCTCGGAATTTAAATACACGAGGGGGAAATGGTGTTGGCTATGTACCTGTGGGGAGTGAGAGAAGGTTTAACCACACCTCCAGGTCTTGTCTGGGGTTTGCGATTCAGCCAGGGGCTGGCGTCCTTGTTTGGGAGTCGCGATAACTTTTCTTCTACCACAATCGCCACAGCTGACACTGGTTCCAGTATTATCTCACCCTCTCGACTTTTCTAATATTTTGTGGTCTACCTTGACTTTAAGGGGAAAAAAATATTATTCCAAGGCGCTCCGTAATTATTCCCAATGGAAGAATTCGCGAATTGAGGGTATGATTGATGTGTGAGATGACTACTTTTAAGGAGATCGAGAGTTGATCCAGTCCCGGCGTGAGTTCGAGTAGTGTGGTTGTAATGGCTGCCATGGTATGAAATTACCTAGGATGGAAGAGGCTTCGAGTCAAAACCAGCTGGGAGGGAGTGGAGGTCCGGCTGGTGTGGCCAACAGACAAAATCTAGAAGAGCCGACCCCGCGAGTGCAGTACTCCATCCCGGGGATACTGCACTTCATCCAGCATGAGTGGGCCAGGTTTGAGATGGAGCGATCGCAGTGGGAGCTGGAGAGGGCGGAACTCCAGGTTTGTTTTGCTCTCATTGTTCCTCCCTGCCGGCATTAGACACCCCGTAGGATCTCCCGGCCCCCTTCCCTGCCTCGCGGGATGCCCCCGCGGCTCATTGTTAGTCCCGGGAGTTGGGTAGGGTGAGCCAAATATGGCGCGTGAGAGAAAAGGGGTGTGGGTGGATCATTGATTGACGGTGATCAGCTGTTGACGAGTTGCCATTCACTCGAAGTACCGCCAGGTTTATTCCCCAACCATTAGTATGACGCGGGGCTGTTATCTCCGTAGTACCTTTGATTCCGGCAGCAGGCCCATCAAGTCGTAGACCTGTAGCATAGATATGGCGGCTTTCCCTCTAAAGAGCGTATTATGTCTTCAGGAAAACTACACAGTACAATGTTTATGTTCGTGAGGGTGGACTGGTAATGCTCATTTGTGGGCGATTAATTACCCCCTTAGTTAATTTTTGGGTAATGGGGCTTTGGTAAGTGACAGAGTCCTCCAATGGGATTGGTGTTCAACTTATTTTGTTGGTTGGTTAAAGGAGGATTATCGGAATTTTTGCCCACTTAAAAGCCTTCATCTATGTCATGATTTGCCATTGTGTTTATGTAATATGCTTGATGATTGATGCCAGATTAGCAGGGCCAGATAGAGCTTTTGGGGGACCTGGGGCAAACATTCTGCGGGAGGCCTTTACTAAGACTGGAATAAGGTTGTTAAGAGTAGAGGTATGCCTTTATAAAGTCCTCTTAATTCAAGAAAAGACATTCTGGTTTGTTGTTAAACTTAGACATGAACATTTGCACAGAAATTGATATATGATTAAAAATACACAGTCGTTGATTCATTCATCCTTATTGGTCACTCGCACACCTGGACGAGAAGGAATCTCGGCAGCATAAAGTTGCATCAGATATCCTACAGGGTTTAGCTCTGGGATGTTTCCTCTTCGCTGTGTATATATAAATGGTCTTCCAGATCAAATTAGGGTACTATACTTATTTATCTTTCCAATGATAATTCTGATATTTTCAATTTGATAGCTAACCAAGAAGCCTGCCACAGACTGCAGGATGACCTCCAAAAGTTGGAGAAATGGTGTGAAAAGTGGCTCACAGAGTTTCACTTGCAAAGAGGCAAGCACATGGACACCAAAGGAGTAGAGGGGAATAGATTGGAATCCATCAGAATGAAATACAATGAAATCAGAAAAGGATGAAGGATTTATATTTAAGTTAATATTCAGAGAACACCTGTTAAAAGAATAAAACCTTTACATTAATGGGTATAATTAGGAGGACGATTCATTGTGTTGATTTAGATATATTCATATCCTCGTACAGATCGGTGGTAAGGTGACACATGATATAACAGTTGCAATCTAGAGTCATTATGCTGAAAGTAGGGGCAGTCAAAAGTAGAGTGACATGACGACTCCCAGGGATAAAATCCTTAACCCATCCAGAAAGACTAAGGAAACTGAAGTTTAAGGTATAGGTTATTTAAGGCAGACATGACAGAGATTTATAGAATGGTTCATGGTCACAGTGACAAAGATGTATGTGACATAGGCCAACTATTGAGAGATTCTACTGTTTATACAGAAATGAGAGGAAACAGCCATAAACTTTACCCTGAGGTGAGAGATCCTAAAAGAAAAAGGAGGGACCCTTCTTTGCTGAGAGCAGCGAAAGTATGGAACAGGGTGACAGAGGAGGTTTAAATAGCCAAAAGCCTAAAGTCTTGTCATAAACAAGTTGGAAAAACTATGGGCAGGACTAGATAGACAGTACAATAACTTCAAAACCAACGTATTATGTAGAACCAAAAGGAAACAAACAGGGGTATAAAGAGTTTAGAGTACAGGAACTCTGAGGATCCTTAACTGGAATTCACCCTTAAGTAAGAAATAAATAAGAAACAATAAGTTTTCAAAATGTGGTCGGCTTTTATTGAAGGCCTGGGGCATATTGTCAAGTTGCCTGTGTGTTGATATACCATTGTAGATTGGTATGCTGATTGCTTACTTTATGTTGGAATTGATGTCTGGAGAGGTCAACTGCATGAATCTTGGTATTATTTCATTGTTTACAAAGGGTACAGTGGTTGTCCTCTGGATCAGAAAAGGTGCAAGCTGAGCATGGAAAAACTTTTAAGGGATCCCATTAGTTGTGCACATATTTTACTTTGCAAGGTAGAATATATATAAGATTGATATGCTCATGTGGTATTATTTCAATATGTTCTGTTTACAGCATTATGATACAAAACTGGGTGAAATGGGCCGTAAATACTTTGATCATTATAGATTTTGGGTATGCCATCATATAGGAATATTGTTTATTTCATTTTGCAAAGGTAGTATAAAGTAGTGTGAAATGAGAACAGGGATGTGTGAAATTGAACTTTTTGTATTATTCTGTGGCGATAAGTTGATAGTGGCAAGGCTTTGAATGTCAGGGTGGTAATGTTGATTATCATGATCACGGAAAATAGGAACTTAATTGATGTGGAACAAGGTAGAACAGATTTAGAAATCTGTGAAACTTATGGATGTTGTACCTAGATTCCCTTAGTACACAATATTTATCTTATCTTTGATGTTTTTTGAAGAAGTATGAAATTATTCATTGTCCAAATTTGATTGCTTTTTTGGGGGGGGGTTTAGTGAGCAGCGTATTCATAAAACAACCAATCATTGTGATATACACATCAAGCTACTGTTCCGGACCATGTGTTTTGTGGTTGTAGATGAAATTGTCATTGATGTATATCAACTGCAACTCTGAAAATCATTATTAATTTTGGGTGGCAGGAGGGGATGGGTGATGTTCTTGTTTCTTATAGGTTTTACTTAGTTTTACATTAACGAAAACAATTAACCTGATCTTCCTGATTCTCTCAAACTTTTTGTTTTACATTATTGCAGAAGAAAAGATGATTCAAATCTTAAAGCATCATTCTTATTCTGTTTTGTAAATGATAAACTCCCATTACATAACTATCACGTATGTTCCAAAGGCAGTAGAGTGGCACCCCTAAACTGTTAATTTACCTTGTAAGGACAGTTTGTGTTGCTTAATGGTAGCAATTATTTTGAACCATTTTAATGCTGGTGGGTCAAGTGATGCGGTAAAATTGTTTATTTTCATTTGTTATAATTTTATTACTGTAGCTGCTTATTGGCTTTACAAAAAAAGGTAGAGACAGGGAAAGAATAATTTTGGATCTGTCTTTTCTAAGCACCCACATACTGTAACAGATTTAAAATGACCTCTGTATGGAGCATTTGCCAGACTATATGGTTAACCTTTAAGTGCCAGGAGTCTTCATTTGAAGACTCTTTTCACAATGTAGGAGTTCTTCATGTAAGCACGATGTCTCGTGGGCTTTATTTGAATCCTTGCCAATATTTGATTTTTTGCCTATCACTTATGTTCCATTATGGTTTATTGGTTCAGCCAAGGATTTATATTACAAGGACATTAGGATGGTGGCCTTTACTGTACCCTTGCTCAGAAACCTTTCATAGGAGGTATAAAGATATAGTCTTTAGCACTCCCCTATCACGTTCATTAGGCACTACGTAGCTAAGGATTCCTCCCTCAGGAGAGAGACAGAGAGAGAGAGAGAGATTTTTTAGGGTCTCTGAATTGCCGCTGAAGATATTTAATTTTGCTCGTGGGCAAAAGATTTTCTCTAAACGAACCTCCTATATGTCTGCTCTCATGCTTTTGAGACAGAGCTCAAAGGAGAGAAGTGTAGGTTCTGAAAGTTGAAAAATCTTTTTACTCCAAAGTACTGTCCAGGCTAGGAAGCATTTTTTTCCTTTTTTTTTATGCTGTCTTGCCTTTCCCTCTCTTATTTTGAATAATCTTGTTTTTGAACCAACTCTGACCATGGTTGGGTTCGCTCCTGCAATCTGTGAATTCTGATCTGATTGGTGATCAGGAGGAGTAGGTTTATGATATCATCTCTCTAAGGGTCTTAAATTAGCCAGTAGTGTGACTGAAATGAGTGAATTGTTGTAAGAAATGTTCAGTGGATAGCATAGGATAGGGAAGGCTATCACTTCCTTACCAGAAACAATGAATGTTGATAGTTCTTGACCTTGATTTTCTTAGAGAAAAGGCCATTTTCTTTGTCACTTGTAAGCTTGTGAATGATGTTAGCTTCTTCTCGACACTGGAATGCATTTCTTGAAATTGTTTGTTAGGAGTGAGAGGCTATAGAAATACTTTCAAGAAATGTATTCCAGTGTGGGGAGGTAGCTAAGAATATCATTCATTAGCTTCCAATTGACTAAGAAAATGACTGTATTCTAGAGAATTTGTTATTTTGGCAGGGTACTGCCTCATCTTTCAAAACCTCTAGTGTTTGTTTATTCACTAATACATTGGCTAGTTGCCAGAATTTCAGTATCTTCAGAGTAATAAAAGATACTGTTGTGCAGCGTATGTTTGAAGACTAGTAATATTTCTGTTTGTTAAAATTTTCTTCTCAAATGTGATTGATTTTGGATTATTTTGTAGCTTTTTGAATATATTGTAGTAATCATTTTATGCACCTCATTACTTCCTCATTGATATTTTAAATTATAGTGCATCTTACAGGCCAAGATTGCATTCCTCAATGGGGAAAGGAAGGGACAAGAAAATCTCAAGAATGACTTGGTGAGAAGAATAAAGATGCTTGAATACGCATTAAAACAAGAAAGGTAAGATTTGCATTAGAATATTTTTCTATTCAATAACTTCTAAAATGACTTTGTATTCTGGATGTTGAAATACAATACATTTCATCAAGAACTAGTATCATGTCTTAAATGTTTTGTCAGATTCATTTGCATTTGTGCATCATGTATCAGAAGTACATAACCTCACTCATATTGGTTTGACATTTGCATGTTTACTGTAACCTGCCTAGCATGGCATACACTTAGGGATTGCTTTGTTTGTCATGACTGTCTGTCATCCATCCTTAGTTGTCTCATCTTAACCCTCTGCTTATCTTTGATCACAACTTGAAAACCTAAATCAGATACACATGAAATGTTATTGATTTGTGTCCCTACACTTAAAGAGTTGAATGGTTGAATATCTTTGCTGAACTTCAGTTGACATGTTCTATGGAACACCCTTAAAGTGTATATGTTCACTGATTGTAAACTTAATGGCTTTACTGGGGTAACTATCTACAGTGCCTGAAATTCTAGATAATTTATTGCTTTCCAAGACCTTTTCCCAATTCCATTTCAGTAGTGGTATGTCTATAGTATCTTTTACTGTGAAAACACATTTGAATGTATCTTTCACCATATGGCATATCATCACATCATCTACAATTCTTCACACTGAATCCCTTAGCCTTATTATTTGCTCTTTAACTGACAGGTTACTCCTGATGGATTTATTGAAAGTTTTGGATTATCTCCTGCCTTGTCCACTGTGTTCTTTTCAAAGAATCTCTGTTCTTCTTCTTATCCTGCTATACCCATTCCTTGCTCTCCTATACCTTTCAAATCCTGACTGGCTATATTGATGCCTATGTCTTCTCCATGGTGCATTCATAAGCATTTTTGTTTTTTGACTTCTTTCATGGAGCTACATCTGTCACTTCTGTAGTACCTTAAATACATTTTTACGTCCCAGAGCTAAGTATCACAAGCTTAAATACGGGACGGACCTGGTTCAAGGGGATATGAACCCGCCCGTTGAAGAGGGTGGTGATGAAGTGCGGGTAGATACCGATGCTATACTCTCTACTAATACAAATGTATCTTGGAAGCAATCAAGACACCTACTTAGACAGTGAGTATTATCCTATGTGCCTGTTCTGTATTGATGATGTAAATTGTGTACAATGTTTTGTTTATTTTTCCTTTAAGATATTAAAGACAGCATAATGAGGAAAATGCTGTTTATTAAGTGATTTTGGAAGATTAAAGGCATAGCTCTATAGATGAGTTGATTATCTGATATGTGACTAAATAAGCTTTAATTCGTGCAGGTATATGACTGTAAATAAGCTTTAATTCGTGCAGGTATGTGACTGTAAATAAACTTTATTTTGCAGGTATCTACAAGAGATTGGGTACACAGACACAATCATAGACCTACGAAGTAATAGAGTAAGGTGAGTTGCTTTATCATGATTTGTAGATGTCAAAACCCACTATTTATGGTAATTTATGGTACATGGTTTCTTAGGTTTATTAAGACTGCTTGAGCAGAGTTCTGTATGTTACTGTATTTAATCCAACAGTTTATTCAGACAGTATTTTTTTACAGTTTTTAATCCCTCATAAACAGTAAGACAGATATGAATTACAAAATGTGGATGAAGTGCAGCAGTAATAGAGTACATACAGAAGATCAATTCAGGGAATGGCATAGAAGCAGATAGTTGTGTATGGCATATGAACAACGGAAATTATCAGTGTTGCAATTGAAACTAGGGCTGAAAAGTTATTTTAAAAAGATCAACCATACATTAATACAGAAATTTCCACTTACCTTATTAATACAAACTTGAATTGAATTTATCTTTATAAACAATGTCATGGAAGGAAATGTACCCTCCCTGGTTTGTTTGCTGTAATTATTGATTTTTTAGTGAGGGAGGTGGTTGGAGACTATCGAAGGGAAGTGGATTGGTTAGATGGTGAGCACCTACCTGATTTAGACATTGTGGACAATAATGCAATCTTGAGTAGGACTTTAGCAGGAAGTAGAGGCAATAATGGACAGACTGGATGAGAAGGGAAGTGTAGTTAGCATAAAGGTCATTGTTTGAAAGCCAAAGATTCTTTGAATGAAGTAGGCTAGAGTAGGGGATCTCTTGTTGAACGATATAGTGATTAAAGCTCTTTACATGGTTACATTCAAGTATGTTTGTATGTACACATATTTGTGTGGTTGTGAGTCTAAATTTTTTGTATTGTGCATATTGTTGAGGATATTGAGAAAGTCACCAGATTTTTTTTATTTAATGTTTCACTTATTTAAAAATCTTTGGTTTCAGATCATTGTTAGGAATAAGCAGTGGTGAAAATGAGGAAAACCATAACAATACTCCAGCTGTGAATGGTTCCGATACAACCAAAAGACAACCCGACTCCAATCGCTGGAATGCTTCAAAAAAGGTAAACGATTTGACTTCAGATATATTTTGTCACTGTTTCTCAATGTTTTATATATGCCATGTTGTGGCCAATATGTCGAAATTAGAATGTAGTATCAGATGAGTCATTAGCAGAGACATCATTTTGCCATGTGGAAAGAAGATAGATGTAGAGAATGTTTAGTAGGTAGAGTTGCTGACAGTGATGCATTCACGGGGATGAACCTGCATAGGTCCACAGTTGACTCAGCTGTTCTTCATCCCATTGGGGTTTGCTGATAGATTGGACTCTTGGCTTATACTTGGTTATATGTATCTGTATATATATATATAAACATATACATATATATTATTTATTTATTTATTATGCATGATCGCTGTTTCCCGCGTCAGCGAGGTAGCGCCAGGAAACAGACGAA